>JABFEY010000026.1:0-32322 GCA_013618495.1 Fusarium longipes | reverse complement strand
GACTAGAAAAAAATATGCGAGGAAAAAAATAAAGGTTGGCTTTATTTTTTTCCTCGCTAGCCTTTGCCTCATAATTTTTCTCTAATGCAGCTTCGCCCACATAGAGTTAATCCATATTCCCAATTCCTGCAGGAATTGGGAATATGGATGGTATTATATATGAGCGTTCTACCAATATTATTGTTTGCTAGGCTATTCTCAATTCCCTGCGGGAATATGTATAAGTGCATAGCAGCAAGCTAAGGCAGGAATAGTGGAGGTAGAACAAGCAGCTACTGCTGTATTAACTCTTTATGATAAAGAGTATCAATAGTATACTCTTTATCATAAAGGCCATGAGACACATGTATATAGGCGGACATAGTAAATTATTTGAAGAGCAATAAATATCAATCTTCAACATATGTTATTATCCTCGTTAATTATTACACCTCTACTAGGGACAATTGTTGTAGCTAGTTCAGGATCATATAAAAATTCAGAGTTATTTACTAAAACGATTGCGCTTACTACTAGTGTTATAAATTTAATTATATCATTAGTTATGTTTATTTTATTTAATAACAGTACTAATCAATTTCAATTTGTACAAGAACACTACAATGTACAACTATTCGACATTTACTTGGGTGTAGATGGTATCTCTATATATTTTATATTATTGACTACAATAATAATGCCTATAGCATTATTATCTAATTGAGATTCTATAAAAGAAAATGTAAAATCTTATTTAATAATTATGTTATTATTAGAAACATTATTATTAGCAGTTTTTATGAGCTTAGACATAATGTCATTCTATATATTCTTTGAAAGTATATTACCTCCTTTATTTATATTAATAGGTCTATATGGATCAGATAATAAAGTAAGTGCGAGTTACTATTTATTCTTATATACATTGTGAGGTTCTTTGTTTTTACTACTGTCGATTTTAAGTACATCTTCTATAATGGGTAGTACAGATTTTGATACTTTATTTAAACTAAATTTTGAATATAAAACTCAAATATTCTTATTTATAGGAATATTTATATCATTTGCTGTAAAAACTCCTACAATATTTTTAAACAATTGATTATTAAAAGCTCACGTTGAATCTCCTTTAGGTGGAAGTATTGTATTAGCCGCAATAGTATTAAAATTAAGTCTATACGGTGTATTTAGATTAATATTACCTATATTACCTAAAGCTTCTTTAGATTATACTTTTGTTGTATTTACTATAGCGGTAATTACAATTATATATGCTAGTTTTAGTACACTAAGAACAACAGATGTAAAAGAACTAATAGCATATAGTTCAGTCTGTCACGCTTCAGTTTATTTAATAGGAGTATTTAGTAATACTATGCAAGGATTAGAAGGAAGTGTGATATTAGGTTTAGCCCATGGGTTTGTGTCAAGTGGTTTATTTATATGTGCAGGTGGAATATTATACGATAGAACAGGTACTAGACTTATATATTTTTATAGAGGAATTACTCAATTAATGCCTATATTTGCTATATTATTCTTTATATTAGCTTTAGGTAATTGTGGTGCTCCATTAACTTTAAATTTTGTAGGTGAATTTATGTCACTTTATAGTATAATAGAAAGATTACCTGTATTAGGTGTTTTCGCTTGTTCTTCTGTAGTATTTTCTGCAGCCTACACTATATATATGTTTAATAGAATATCTTTCGGAGGTTCTTTCACTAGATTTTTAGAAGAAAGTATATACGATGTAAATAAAAGAGAATTTATTTTATTATTTATATTAGTATTATTTACAGTTGTATTGGGTGTATATCCTTCTTTAATTTTAAACGTATTAGATTATTCTATGAATAGTTTAATATATAGTATATAAGGTTAGCTTTAGCCAACATATAACCAAGCTAGCTAAAGCTCTTGTATACTTTTTATTTACCTACGAGTGACGCGGTGTGCACGTATTATAATTATCATAATCAAAATTAATATGCCACAATTAGTACCTTTTTATTATATGAATGAAGTAGTATTTGCTTTTGCTATAATAGTATTTATTCTATACGTATTATCTAAATACATATTACCAAGAATAGTGCGTTTATTCTTATCACGTATGTTTATTAATAAAATATAATATATATTAAGGGGAGGAGGCGAAGGCTATACATACCTCGCTCTTAATAGAATAAAATAAATATAGGCGGGAACGAAGTCCCCTATCTAGCGCTAGCTACGAGTAGCTTAGTTATAAGGGGCTATAGCTAGCTTACAGCTAAAGCTAAAAGCTAGCAAGCTCATACCTATTTTGCAAATATTTAGCTTTTTAAAGATTTATATATTATAGTAGTAATAATACTACTAGATGTTTTCTATAGAAAAACAAAATTTATTCTTTGCGCAAGCTAAAGAAATAAGAAGTCCTTTAGATCAATTTGAAATAAGAGACATATTAAATTTAGAAGTTTTAGGTGGTAACTTACATCTATCTTTAACTAACATAGGATTATATTTAACAATAGGAGCTTTAATTATATTAGTTTTAAGTATAGTTTCAACTAACTATAATAAATTAGTTAGTAATAACTGATCAATAGCTCAAGAATCATTATACGTAACTATACATAATATAGTTACAAATCAAATAAACCCTAAAAATGGTCAAATTTATTTCCCATTTATATATACTTTATTTATATTTATATTAATAAATAATTTAATTGGAATGGTTCCGTACAGTTTTGCTTCTACAGCCCATTTTGCGTTAACATTTGCTCTTAGTTTCACAATAGTATTAGGTGCAACTATATTAGGATTCCAAAAACATGGTTTAAAATTCTTTTCTTTATTAGTACCTGCTGGTTGTCCTTTAGCACTTTTACCTTTATTAGTTACTATCGAGTTTATCTCATACCTTGCAAGAAATGTATCTTTAGGTCTTAGATTAGCAGCTAACATAACAGCTGGTCACATGTTATTAAGCATATTAAGTGGTTTTGTTTATAATATAATGAATTCTGGTTTTATATTCTTCATTTTAGGATTAATACCTTTATTATTCATTATAGCCTTTTCAGGTTTAGAGTTAGCAATAGCCTTCATCCAGGCGCAAGTGTTCGTGGTACTATCTAGTTCTTATATAAAAGACGGATTAGATTTACATTAATATTTGTAGCGATAGACAAAGTCTCTCATATTCCCGCCGCCTTCGGACTCAGCAAGCTCGGGAATCTGGGGTCGGAATATGCTACCTCCTCGGATAAAATCGCGATAGCTCTCCGTTATTAGTACTAAGTGTTTATATTGAGGAAAGTTATAAGAACAATAACAATTTATCCTGAAGGCGCTATTCGTTTCACGGATTCCCTAGTCCGGCGAAGCCGGACTAGGGAATGCGGAATATGAAAAAAATCGCGCCTAGGAAATTAATAAAAGTTATATGATGTATAGGAAGAAAATAATACAAAATTATTTATATAATTTATATGAAAAATCGCGAGCAACTAGCATTTTATAGAAAATTATCTGTTTTAGTAAAATTCACAGTAAATAGCTTATATGTTTTTACCTTAGTCAATGGATTTAGATCCATTAGTGATATATGAATAGTTCTATATCAGAAAAAAAGTAAAAGTTGAGTTTGGTGATGGCTCTGATTGAATGCTGTCCAAGTGCTTGACACATGCTAATCGTACGTTTTAATTGATAAATTAAAAAGTGGTGTACAGGTGAGTATAATGATATTCTTCGCCGGCCTTAAAGTGGAGGTAAATCCTTCATAATAAATAAAGGAAACATTATAAATAAGGAGGATCAACAGGCTAGCTAAAGTGTCGGGAAAGCTTTAGCTAAGCTTGCCTTCTTATTTGTTTCTGCTTTAAGAGGATAATAAATATCTTCGAGATAGGTAGTAGTTAAGGTGATGACTTAACTAGCCTTAAACTCTCGTAGTCGAATCTGAAAGGTTGATCGACCACATTGGGTCTGAAAAAACCCCAATGCAAGTTAGTACAGCAGTGAGGAATCTTGGTCAATGGCCTAACGGCTGAACTGGCAACTTGGAGAAGTGGCAAGTCTTCCAGTATGGGGAGCAAACAGCTATGGGTCAAGCCCGATACCTTTAAGAGAAGTCTTATTGTGAGGGCGAGTTGTAAAACACCATAGGGCTGGCCGTCCCATATGAAAAGATTTTATTAGAATTGAATGAAACTTTGTTTATATATTGATAATGACAGTATATATATCGTGTCTTGACTAATTGCGTGCCAGCAGTCGCGGTAATACGTAAGAGACTAGTGTTATTCATCTTAATTAGGTTTAAAGGGTACCCAGACGGTCTATATAGCTTATAAAATGTTAGTATAAGACTAGAGTTTTATGTAAGAGGGCAGTACTTGAGGAGGAGAGATGAAATTTCGTGATACCAAAGGGACTCTGTAAAGGCGAAGGCAGCCCTCTATGTAAAAACTGACGTTGAAGGACGAAGGCACAGAGAACAAACAGGATTAGATACCCAAGTAGTCTTTGCAGTAAATGATGAATGCCATAGGTTAGACGAAAAATTGGGCTCAAAATCCTTAATTAAGGCATATTTTTTTCTTCGAAAAAAATCAGCCTATCCGTTTTGTCCCCCAATTTTTGTTTGTTTGGTCTATAAATGAAAGTGTAAGCATTTCACCTCAAGAGTAATGTGGCAACGCAGGAACTGAAATCACTAGACCGTTTCTGACACCAGTAGTGAAGTATGTTGTTTAATTCGATGATCCACGAAAAACCTTACCACAATTTGAATAATTTTATTACAGGAGTTGCACGGCTGTTTCCAGTTAATGTTGTGAAACTGTGGTTTCCATGAAATTAACGTAATCCCTGGCTTTATTTTTTTTATTTACGATAAAGCATTCAGTCCTGGAAATTTGGAAAGATAAAGGGGACAAAGACAAGTCATCATGGCCTTGATATTGTGGGCTATAGACGTGCCACATATTCCTAAACAAAGAGATGCAAAAATGTGAATTTAAGCTAATCTCAAAAAATAGGATATAAATTTTAAGGATTGTAGTCTGAAATTCGACTATATGAATAAGTAATTACTAGTAATCGTGAATCACCATGTCACGGTGAATAGACCTTGGATTGGTACTAACCACTCGTCACATGCTGAAAGGGGCATGCGCAATAAGTTTGCTTTCTTAGTAACAAGTAAAAAAAACAAATAGGTTTTATATATTCTTTTATTGGGAATCTTCGTATGCGTGGCTCTAATTAGTGTTAAGTCGAAATACGGTTCGGGTAGTGGAAGTTGCCCGGGATTAATTAATATTAACCATAAATATATATAATATAAGCGCAAGATTTTTTTCGACCCCGCCGGCGGCGCAAGCTCGCCGGCGGCGAAAAAAATATTGCGCCTATATAAAGGAGGGTTCCTTTATTGGTAAGAAGGGTTGAGCTGTAAACTCAATAGCTATTGCTTTTAAGAGTTCGAATCTCTTGTCTCCTAGAATTAGTAACTTAATTAGGTAAAGGACTTCCTTGTCACGGAAGTAGATGTCGGTTCGATTCTGATCTAATTCGTATAGTAGCATACATAGCATACATAGCAGCTTCGCTAGCTTTTATAGTTGCTGTATTTTTTTCTAATTCCGTATTCCCGCCGCCTTCGGCTGAGTCCGGCGAAGGCGGACTAGGGAATCATCAATATTTTTTTCTCAGAAAAAAATTACGAGGCGGCTTCTAATTTCGAAGAAATACGCCGATTCCGATTCCCTCCGGGAATCGGAATAGTAAAAAAAAAATAATAAATTATTTTTTTTTTCGCTAGCTGAGTCCGGGGCAAGCTCGGACTAGAAAAAAATAAAGCTTCGCTTTATTTTTAGAGCTTACGAGACGAAGTCTACTCTCGGAGAAAATTAGCAAGCTAGTCTATTGCTTTTAGCTTGCTTTTATAGACAAGTGCTAGCTTTTAGCTTGCACTATTACTGCGACGCCAACGAGAGATAAGGCTAGCTTCGCTAGCCCTTTCGGAGCTAATGCAGGAAAAGTTTCCATAGGTAGGGTAAGATATTTGCTAAGTATTATGTTTTATACATTTAGGTGTTCGAATCACCTCTTTTCCGTAGTCTCCATGCGAGCTTCCCTCGTATATGGGCTAGCGAGGAAGGCGGGCGCGAAGCTCGCTCTAAAAAAAAAATAAAAATGGATCAATTTATTTTTTTTTATCGCGCAGCACTAGCCATTTTTTTTTTATTGCTTGAGCCTCTATAGCTCAACGGTAGAGCATAATACTGTTAATATTATGATAGATGTTCGATTCATCTTAGGGGCTTTTAACTTGTGTACAAAACTACAAGATTTATAATATATAATATATATGACAAATTTAATAAGAAGTAATTTTCAGGATCATCCATTCCATTTAGTGTCACCATCTCCTTGACCACTGTATACAAGTATTGCTTTATTTACAGTAACAGTGAATGGAGCATTATCAATGCACTTATTTAGCAACAGCTACATAGTGTTTTACTTATCATTAATTACATTAGTAGCATCTATGGCTTTCTGATTTAGAGATATAATAGCAGAGGGGACATATTTAGGAAATCATACATTAGCAGTGCAAAAAGGATTAAATCTAGGAGTAATACTATTTATAGTATCTGAAGGTTTATTTTTTGTAGCTATCTTTTGAGCATTCTTCCATAGTGCATTAACACCTACTGTAGAATTAGGAGCTCAATGACCACCTATGGGTATAGAACCTGTAAACCCATTTGAATTACCATTACTTAACACAGTAATTTTATTATCTAGTGGAGCAACTATTACTTACGCGCACCACTCATTAATAAAAGGAGAAAGAAAAGGAGCTTTATATGGTTCTATCTTTACAGTTCTATTAGCTTTAATATTCACTTTCTTCCAAGGGGTAGAATATAGCGTTTCTTCATTTACTATTAGTGACGGTGTATTTGGAACATGTTTCTTCTTCGGAACAGGTTTCCACGGATTACACGTTATTGTAGGTACAATATTCTTATCAGTGGCTTTATGAAGAATATATTCATACCATTTAACAGATCATCATCATCTTGGTTATGAAGCTGGAATATTATACTGACATTTCGTTGATGTAGTTTGACTTTTCTTATATGTATCTATGTATTATTGAGGTTCTTAATTTATTATACTGGAGGGACTATCCATATTCCCTGCGGGAATATGAATATGCACTACTCGGGAATATTCTGCTGCGCCTCCAGTGAGGCGCGGGAGAGGCTCTCCCGCATATTTACAGCAGATAAGTTTAAGTCTTAATTAAGGCGGTAATCTATTTTATATAGATAAATTTGATAAAATATTCTTGCTTAGCAAGAGACTTCGTCTCGCCTCTAGTCCGATTTTCGGATAAAATTAGCAAGATATAATTTTATTGCTATCCTAAATATTAGGTTAATATAAGTATAAAAAATACAATGTATTATCAACTTCTAGCTACACCTGAGATTTTCTCGAATGGATATTTAACAGGATCCTTAGATATAATTAGCATAACAGCTTTATTATGTGGTATTTTAATAATAATAAATAAAAACCCTATTGTTTCAGTAATATTTCTAATAGGTTTATTTGCAAATATATCAGTATATTTAATATTAATAGGTCTTACATTTATAGGTTTATCTTATTTAATTGTTTATATTGGGGCAGTTTCAATATTATTTTTATTTATATTAATGTTAATAAATATAAGAACAAGTGAATTACAAAGTAATAATAGAAATAGTGTATCTTTAGGTTTATTTATTACAATCCTTGCAAATTTTACTATATTCCAAATACTACCTTATTACATGGCGATATTAAATAATTACAGTAGTAAATTAAATACTATACTATATTATTTACCTTGAAATAAATTTAGCGATATTTTAAATTATATTAATAAAAACATAGACATTACAAATGCCAATATTATGTTTGTATCAAGTAATAGTTGAGATAATAATATGGCTGAAACAGGGCATACCGCAACTATAGGGCATATATTATATACAAGTCACAATATGTGAATATTTATGGCTAGTTTTATATTATTATTAGCTATGGTAGGTGCAATAATCATTACTATAAAAGGTAAAGATTAGTTAAAGCCGCCGCCGAAAAAAAAATAATTTATTATTTTTTTTTACGCCGGCGGGAGAGACTTCGTCTCGCTAGTGCGTACCACTAGTAAAAAATAAAGCTTCGCTTTATTTAGAAGAATCCCCGCCGAAGGCGCGCCTAAAATTCATCCGCTTTCGGTATTGCCTATCCCGCCGGCGAAGCCGGCGGGAATAGGCAATACCCTCTAGCAAGCTAATAGCAGGAAACGGATAAAGAAAAATTAGTTCAATGGTAGAGCGATTGTTTTACACACAATAAGTTGAAGGTTCAAATCCTTCATTTTTCAGTATTCAGGGTTAGAGGAGCAGCTTTACCTAATCCGAGGGTGAGAGGAAGAAAGTTCTTCTCGCAGCAATGGTCGAGGAAGGCGCAATATTTGAAGGCTAGTGCTAATTTCGAGCAGGGTATCCTTCGGTATTCGTGGAGAGCTAGCGGCTATAAAAAAAAATATATTTTATAGAAGTCTCCCTTCGGCGGCTACGAATTTATTTTTTTTATCTTTGCTGATTATACCCTATAAGATTCCTTAACTTAAACGGTAGAGTGCATTTTTGATAAGAATGATATCAGCGTTCGATTCGCTGAGGAATTAAAGAGAATTGGCCGAGTGGTTTAAGGCGGTAAGCTTGAGTCTTATTAGGTTATATTCTAGCCACATCCGTTCAAATCGGATATTCTCTGAAGAGTGTAGTTTAATTGGCAAAATAGGAAGCTTCAACCTTCAAATTCTTGGTTCAAGTCCAAGTACTCTTGTTTTTTTACGGATTAGGGCCGGCTTGGGTAGGCACTTCGTTTGGGACGAAGACTAGTTATGTTCGAATCATAATAATCCGATGAATTTTAGAAGTATTAGAGATAAAATAATAGATAAATTTGTGGGTTCGATAAAAAAAAATAAAGTTCTTTATTTTTTTTTTATCACTAGGCGCAGCCTTACACTACATATTAGCAAGCATCGTGCTAGCTAAAAGTCTAAACTCTAAAAAAATAGGGATAAAAAAATAAGGCAGAGCTAGCGCCTTCTTCGAGGCGGGAACACAGTCCGATTCCCTTCGGGGTAGTCCTTCGGACTCAGCAAGCTCTAAAAAAAAATATATTTTAGACGGCTGAGTCCGGAGGACTAGAAAAAAAAATAATTTATTATTTTTTTTTACTCGTCTCTGCCTTTTTTTACCGCTAATTCCCGCCTTCGGCGGGAATCAGCCATTGCTGGACGACGGCTAGTGCTAATTTCGGCTCAGGAGTAGACTTCGTCTACCCTCCGGGTAGACGAAGTCTCGGGCTAGGAATATGCACTAGTAAAAAATAAAGCTTCGCTTTATTTTTTTCCTCGTCTAGACCATTGTTGGATATATAAAGTATAAATGTAATTTAGGTGTGCCAGCGTTTCGCTAGCTCCTCCTAAATTATATAAGTATAGAAAGAAATTATTGTAGAATTTAAGCTACATATTAAAGAGATTTATTTATATAAATAGGCTTGCTAGCTGATTGTATATATATGCTGGCCGGCGTAAGCTCGCTTTTAATAGGCAACCAGTAATATGAGCAATTCTTTACCTACAAGCCTATAATTATATTAACTCTAAGAGAAATCTAATAATAAACGGAGTGAATTGAAATATCTTATTAACTTCAGGAAAAGAAATCAAAAGAGATTCTATGATTAGCGTGAGCTAAAATAGAGTAGCCTAGAAAGTCAAATGGTGGATAAACTGTTTAAATTTAATGGGGAACCTTCCTCAAAGGCTAAATATAATATGTAAGCGATAGTGGAAAGTACCGTGAGGGAACCAAAACAAAAACAGTAATTTTATAAGCAGTTCGGAAAAATAAAAAAGTTAGAACGTACCTTTTGCATAATGGGTCACCAAGTTAACATTAGATGCGAGATTCTACGTAGTTAAACCGAGCGTTAAAATAACGGTAAGTGTCTAAAGTTAGACCCGAAGCCTGGTGATTTTACCATAATCAGGATTATAAAAGTCCGAACGGAATATTGTAGCATAAATATCCGAAGAATTATGGTAGGTGTAGTGAAAGACAATACTGACCAGGATAGCTGGTTTTCTGCGAAACCTATAACAGTAGGCAATTTAAGTATAATATCTTAGCAGGTACAGAATTTAATCTCAGACAAGACATAAGGCTTAGCTTGTTAGCAAGTTAAGCTCATGTTTTATTTTGTACAAATTGGGGGATCATGAAGATTTTATCAGTGAGTATGTAGACTCGGAATGGCAAAGATATATCTTAAATCATCAGACATAGAATGATAAGGTTGTATGTCAAAAGGGAAACAGCCCAGAACAAGAGTTAAGGTTCCTAAATTATTAGTTGAGTGAAATTAAGAAGGTTTTTATTAAAGTCGACAAGGAGATAGGCTTAGAAGCAGCCATAATTTTATGACCTCGTAACAGAGCGCTTGTTAAGTTTTAAAAGCATCGAAAATTTATCGGATCTAAACAATATACCGAAACCTTGTCCATATTATTTTATAATTAATAAATTAATTATAATTAAATGGGGTAGCAGAACGTTGAGCTAAATTAAGATTTTTATTTTTTAAATGAAATTATAATAATTTAACTCAAGTGATAATGGTGACATGAGTAACTAAAAGAAAATTTTCCGCCTAAAGCTTATGGATGTAATTAAGTAACGGCCTCTAAGTTTATAGAATCAAAAGATTAAAACGATGAGACAATCTTTCATACTAAGGACGACATTTTAAGTGAAAAATGTACTGGAAAAATAGTAATAAGTTTAAGCTATGGCTATAATTAGCTATAGCTGTAAATGGAAAGTAACCGTACCTAGAATCTGAAACAAGTAAGCTAGTAGAGAATACGAAGGCGTAAATGAGCTAACAATCATAAAGGAACTCGGCAAATTGACTACCGTAACTTCGGGATAAGGAGAGCTCATTATTCTTGATTAATATCAGGTAAAGAGGAAGAAGCATGAAATAGTGTTGTACGACTGTTTAATTAAAACACAGCACTTTGCTGAAAGATTAAAAATCTAAGTATAGAGTGTGATGTCTGCCCGGTGCCGGCTGGTTAACAGATATAATTAAATATACTAATATTTGATGTAGACGGAAACCCCGGTTAAAGGCGGCCTTAACGTGAGGGTCCTAAGGTAGCGAAATGCCTTGGCCGTTAAATGCGGTCTTGCATGAATGATGTAACGATACAACAGCTGTCTCTATGATTGACTCAGTGAAATTGGAATAGCTGTGCAGATACAGTTTACCTCTAGTTAGACGAGAAGACCCTATGCAGCTTTACTGTCACTAATTATAGAGTATGATAAACAATTTTCAGTTTATAAGGTAATTGACGGCCGGCTTGCTTAGCAAGCTGGCTCTATGACAATGAGAATCCTTTATTTTTTTTTCATATGAATGAATTGGTTTAGGACGAGCTTAAGCTCGTAGTAAATCAACCTAATTCAGCTTATTTTCCTTTCTGCTGTAAGCGCATAATGATAGATTATACTTAAATTTGGATTTATGCCTGCAGAAATAGATAAGTACCCTTGGTTAAGGAACTATCGCTAGGGGACAGTTTATGTGGGGCACAGACCCTGTAAAGAGTAAACAGGAGTGTCTAATAATTTATAATTATTTTGTTTGCGATTTAAGGTAGTATAACTATTTTTAATCATATAAAATTATTTATATGTACATTCGTTGTATATATATTTAAAAAAAGGTAGGATTTTCACTATATAGAAATTAGAGATAATAAAAATATTAAGTATTCCCGGCGGCTTCGCTGGGAATACTAATATTTTTTAACTATTAAGACTGGCTATCTAGCTATGCTCTAATAGTTATGTTTTAATTATCTAAAAAGCTCAACGGCTAAATCTTGCCTTACTGTTTGATTATCAACAAATCTTACAGTTGCGTAAGCAGGGCATAGGATCACAAGATGCAACAAGGAAAGATCTTGGATTATTGGAAAAGCTACGCTAGGGATGTTTGTCCTTTAATATTTTATTTCACTGTATAGGCGCGACCATTGCGATTTTCTACGAAAATTCGGCTCAACCGGATCGTAGAAAAAAAACCAGCAAGGAACCTATATTGAGAAGTAAGGATAATTAATAATATATTGGGTTAATTTCAAAAATTACTTATGCGTTGCTTTACTATTCCGAAGGAATAGTAAAGCTCGCTATGTAAATTTGAAGCGAAATTTATCTTAGCATAAATTATAAGATAAAGACGTTCAACGACTATAAGGTGAGTTATATGCAGTTTGTGAGGAAGAGCCAGCTAGCCGGGATATTTTTTCGGAGAAAAAATCAGCTCTTAAAGCTAGTTGCTTTTACTTGCAGTATTTTTTTCATATTCCGAGGCGGCTTTGCTGCCGATTCCCTCCGGGAATAGGAATTAGAAAAAAATTACTAAACAATAATCCTTTTTTACACCCAACATTATTATTATATATATATATATAAAAAAAATAAAAGAAAGAATAAATATTTAGAAAAATGAATAAAGACGGTAACGTAGTATTCCCGCCGAAGGCGGAAATCGTTAACTTTCAACCCGGATTTTTTTCTCAGAAAAAAATTACTAAAGGTGGGCAAGGCAAAGTTAGCTCGAAAATTTATAATAATAATTTAAAACGGAGCGGAGCGCCTAAAACAATACTTTTAAAGAAAAAAATAGGTGATATAGGAATAACCAAATATTTACCTTCATTTTCTAAAGAATGAAAGAATACTATCTATTCTTATAATAAAAATACATTAAAGAATATACCAGTTAATGATTTAAATATAAACAAAATAATAAAAGGTTACTTTAATTTATATTTTAAAGATCATAAATATACAGGATCTAAATTTATATTATTAAAAAGAAGACGTAATTTATTAAGAAGAATACACGTAAGTAATGCTGAAATTAAACATACTAATAATAAAGCAATAATTACTCTGTATACTCTAAATAGAGAAAAAAATGTATTAAAAAAAAAATATTTAAAAATAAATAAAAAAATAAGTAAAAAATTAATAGCCAAACGTTATTTTTTATTATATAAAGAAAATATAGAAAAAATTTATAAAATCTTAGGTGAATATAAAGATCAATATATATTTATTAGTGATATAATAAGAAAAACCAAATTTATAAAATATAAACTAGAATATTTAAATAAATTTATAAAATTAAAAGATCTTTATTTAAAAAAAGTTTGAGGTGTTATTCTTAACCAATATGCGAGAAAATATCTAAAATACTTAAGAAAATATGACTTATTATATTCTCTTAATCAATATAAATTCAACAGATTGGTGTTTTTACCTAAATTAAGTAATATATTAAATAAAATTCTAGGAAAAAAAATAGAATATAATATAATTAATTTAAAATCTGTCGCATATCATACAGATCTTTTTACTAATGCATTAGCATTAAAATTAAGAAAAAGAAGAATAAATTATATAAATTCTATGTTTAGTATTTTAAATAGAGCATATTTACCTAATATTAATACGATTAAAGAAAGATCTATAATAAAAGGTGATCAAAAAATGGATCTATTTCAAAGTAAATTTAAAGATTTAAAAATAATTTCTAATATAGTATTCCCGGCTACCTCGGGAATCGGAAGCTTGGCGCAAAGCTCCTCTCTATCTAAACTGTTAGATGGTACATACCCTTCAGATATAAATAATGGAATAATGCATAGCAGCGATGCTAATAAAGAAAATATCCATAATACTATTTATAATTCTATTGGATATAAAAATATGGCAGGTATAAGATTAGAAGTTAAAGGTAGATTAACTAAACGTTACAGAGCGGATAGATCTATCTATTCATTAAAATGAAAAGGAGGATTAAAAAATGTAGATTCTTCTTTTAGAGGTTTAAGTTCAGTTTTATTTAGAGGTAATTCTAAATCAAATGTAACTTATTCAATAGCTAAATCAAAACGTCGTATTGGAGCCTTTGCAGTAAAAGGTTGAATAGGTGGAAAATAAAGAAAGGCGCGGGGGAGGCTTCGCCTGCCTCTAAAAATAAATAATTATTTTTTTTTATCGAGAGGGGACTTCGTTCCCGCCTCGAATACCGCTGCCTAAAATATATATATATAATAATAATGAAGACATAGTCTGAACCGTTTTGAAAAAAATGGAAATATAAGTGCTATAGCTATCCTTCGGTATTTCGTATACCGGAGGTATTGCAGAGACGAAGTCTATGCAATAAAAAAATAAATTTATTTTTTTTATCGCTACGGCAAAGCGTAGGACGCTTTTATGATAACACATAGAACAGGCTAATTTGCGCAAGAGTGTACAAAATGAGTGCGCGGTTTGGCACCTCGATGTCGGCTTAACTTATCCTCATGGATGCAGGAACTATGTAGGGTGCGACTGTTCGTCGATTAAAAAGTTACATGAGCTGGGTTAAATACGTCGTGAGACAGTATGGTTTCTATCTTCTAGGGGGAATTAGAATATAATAAGAACTAACTTTTGTACGAAAGGAACAAGAAGAATTTAATTTGTAAAAGGGTTAAATAATAGTTACTAACCTATGGTTTACCTGTTGTCTATGTGCCCAAATATTAAAATATAGGATAAAAATTCTATATCTGTATAGCTTTAGCTATACATAGGGATGTTTCTTTCACTAAGATAAATATATAGCATAGGCACGGCAGGAAAGCTAAGTTGGTTAAGGATAAGTGCTGAAAGCATATAGGCACGAAGCTTATCTTAAGATATTTCTTAAATATACGTAAAATATTATTACGAAGGGGGTATTGCATAGCAAGCTCCCAATATAGGCTTTATCCGTACGAATCTGGAGATTTTTAAGAATAAAGTACTAATTTTATAAATAACTATTTATACATATATCGCATGTACAATGCATGCCTATTTCTGCTCAGCAGAAATTAGCCAACCATACCTGGATATACTTTGCTATCGGGTGGTTTGGCTTTTTAAATTTTAGCAAATTGTAGCTAGTATTTTCTCCGAAAATATGCCTGATTAGCATAAAAGTAATGCAATTGTTTTGTAATCAATAGAAGTAAGTGCGATACTTGCATTGGGCTGACAAATAGTAGTAAAAAATAAAGCCAACCTTTTTCCGAGCTAGCGCGATTCCTTCCACGAAGGGAGACTTCGTCTCGCATATTCCGGCTCAGCCGGAATTAGGGGGGGGGGAAGCTCGATTCCCGATTCCCTCCGGGAATCGGAATCGGGAGCTAACGCCCTAAAATAATTTATTATTTTTTTTTACTACTGCTGATTTCGAAAAACAAAATACTAAATAAGGCGCTACTCTCTTTATATAGTTGCGCCTTATTGCCTAGCGAAGCTACTATTCTTCGAATCAGGCAAAGCTTACTGCTTTAGTAAGCTAGGATTAGTAGTCAAGTGGTAAGACATAGCTCTTTCAATGCTACCATCGTAGGTTCGAATCCTATCTAGTCTAAAGCGGATTGGTGTAATAGTAACACATTTGGCTCATGTCCAGAGGTTAGAGGTGCAAGTCCTTTGTCCGCGTAGGGCTATAACTTAATAGGTAAAGTGTACTGCTCATAACAGTAATTATAAGTGTTCAAGTCACTTTAGCCCTAAATCTGAGTGCTGGATAGGCTTCGCCTCTCCAGCTCTCTCTAATATAAAAAACAATAACACTAGATAGAGATTTGCATCGTAGTCTTAAGACAAGGCTACAATAAAAAGTGTACCTCGATGAGCTATATTCATTAGTGGTAGACAGTTAAGAGTAGACTATAGTTGTAGGAAGTAAGCAATTATAAGTTAATGGTAAACTATTCGTTTACCAAACGAATTTTGTCAGTTCGACTCTGACTAATTGTATTTAATAAGGGAGTATAATTTAAAGGTAAAATCCGAATGGTGAAATTGGTAAACACAACAAACTTAAAATTTGTAGGCAGAGTGCCTTGAAGGTTCAAGTCCTTTTTCGGATATTAAAATTATGTATATGGCGGCGGCGCAAGCTCGCCGCCTATAAACTATTTAACCGTTAAACAGTAGTGCGTATTACTTCGAAATTAGAAGCCGCCGATTCCGATTCCCTCCGGGAATCGGAATAGTAAAAAAAAAAATAATAAATTATTTTTTAGAGCTTGCGCCGCCCGAGACGAAGTCTCTCCCTTCGTGGAAGGAATCGCTAGCCATATTTTTTTCGAAGGCGCAGTAGGCTAGCCTACTGCGCCCCGTGTATTTTACTTCTATAATAAGAGGGGGAGCTTTTATTAATATGCACCCTAGCTAAATGTATAGCTAAAGAAGGAGCTCGCGCCTTTATAGATTTTATGAACGTTTTTAGCTTTATTATATATAGAACAAGCTAAAACTATTGGAGCGCAAGCTCTAGCCCCGGAGAAGTCGGAATAATAAACTCAGAAAAGCTTAAGCTTTTCTGAGTTATACTCGTGGGTGTTCAAATCACTCCTTAGATATATTTGAGCGGTTATAGGTTAATGGTAGACTTGTCGATTTCCACTCGATTTGTGTCAGTTCAAATCTGACTAACCGTACTCTATAAGATTTAGTATAGTATAGTATGATTTATCATTATACATACTATAATGATGCTATGTGAATAGCATCAACACTACTTTTCAGTATCTCATTGCTAAAAGCTAGAAAAGGTATATATATACTGAGTATATAAAGCCAGCGATAAAAATAAATAAAGTTCTTTATTTATTTTATAGCTAGCAATAAAACTTATATGTGGGCTAAGCTTATCCATCGATCTTGTGGATTTGCAAGTAAACTATATCTTATAGAATTAAGAATACAAAGTTTTATGTGAAGAAGAATGTGGTAGTTAGAGCTATATACCCTAATTTAGCGTGGTGTATACTTTGCTAGGAAACAAAGTTCCCTAGCAAAGTACTACAGATAAAAAAAAAAAAAGAGGAGCTTTATAGGAACAAAGTTCTCTCCCTGTTCCCGGCTATAAGCTTGGGAGAGTCTTATTTTTTTAGAGTGGGCGAATTGCTATTCCTATTTTTTATCCCTGGACACGACTAAATAAGGTTATTATATACGGAAAAATTAGGGTATACTAATACCTCTGGTGTGTATAGCTCTAGTTGCCAAGCTATTTAGAGCCTAAAACACTAATGAATATAGGCGATAAAAAAAAAAATAAAGAGGGCGCTACTCGATTCCCGCCGCCGAAGGTGGCGGGAATAGCAAGCTCTTTATTTTTTTTCTATATTTAGTAGGCTGTTGTTATAGTCGCAGATTAAGTATCTTAACAGCATAATAAAATAAAGCTGTCGTTAGCAAGCTCTGGAACGCCTTTAGTCCTGTAGAGGGTCGTCTATTAGTATTTTCGGATATTTTTTTCGGTATTTGTGGAACGAATCGCGCAGTAGGCTAGGCTACCGGAGGGTAGGACGCAGCCTCCTTTTATTTTTTTTTTTTCTATAGTGTAATCGTAGGCTATTATTAACAAACAAACATGCGATTATCTGCTATTTATAATAATTAAATTTAGATGATGACCAAATTTTTCTCCTTGACTCGAACTTTATCTCTGTTTTACAGCAGAGATAATAAACAAACTATAAATATTCGGACTTTTTTAAATAGTCATAATATAACCAGCTTATATATAAATTATATAGAGCTTGTCTCACGGTATATCTTTAATATAAAAGTATATCAATTTTTAAGTATAGTTTTTATTTATGTAGTTATTATACCAATTCAAATAGATTGAAGTTTATACACAGAAGTGTTAAATAATCTTTCAGTAAATTTGGGATCATTAGGGGCAGGCTCTAAATATATTAAATTAAATAGTAATTTAAATTATATCTTATGTTATAGTCATAGATCTTTATTTGGATTTAAGACTTATATATTAATGGTTTTAATATTATTTATAATATTTCCCATATTTTTTATAATACAAAATTATATTTTTATAATTTTAAGTATATTAAGTGCAATATTAGTTAAAGCTTTAGCTCTAAATTTTTATAAAAAACATTTTCAGTTTTTTTATAGTGGCGTCTTTAGCGCCAGTCATAAAAAAGTAGATTTTAGAGAAAAATTAGTGCACTTTATTACACAGATAATAAATAATATAGGCAAAATTATAAAGCATTTATTTAAAATGTGAATAATTTCTATTATAATAATATTTATTTTTAGATATTTGATAGCTACTATGTTATTAAATATAGATGATAATAATAGTTTTATAATAACAATATTAATACTTACTCTTCCTTTACCTATGTTTTTTTATTTGCTAAATTTTATAGTTAAATATCTGAAGAAAGAATCTATAGAGGATAAAGATTATTATTTGTATAATGATTACGTAGTAGAAAGAGTAAATCTGTATAGAATAACCTATACTATAATTGTAAACTACATAATTAAAAACTATATTAGTACAATAATTATATCAATAATCATAAAAGGGTTTATAATTATAATTATAACATTCTTCACAATTTATATATTATATCGTATCTTGCAAAGAAACAAGGCAGGAAGAAGTAGAGTTGACCCTCTCTCGCAGGAATCGCTCGGAAGAAATAAGCATGAGCCTATAAGACTTAAGAGCGCATTTGATACAACGTCTGCCGCCTTTTTATCGGCAGTTGTATCACTAACTCCTTTTTTACAGGAAGCGTGTAATACAGGTTTTACTAAATATTATCTTAATGAAGGTAACGCTAGATATTTCGATTGGAGAACTGTACCTTTTAGTAAACCAGGTTATATAGCGAATGGACGAACTTCTAATATCCTGGAGAATCGAAAACTAGAAAAATTCCTGACGAATAAAGCTGAATCTGAACAACAACGGAATATAAAGGAATATAAAGATAAATTAAAAAATTCTCCTGTCATTAATATTTCGTGAAGACTTAAATATAACGAGGGAGTACAAAGATCCAAAGATAATTTTAGAATAAGACCAATAAACTATTTTTATAATCCTAAATTTTATGGGACGGTTTGTTTGATGTTAAAAGGTAGATTCTTAATAGTTAATATAATTAGACATGACTCGCCAGGTTGTGTCTTTATGCCTTCTTATTATTTACCAAATAAAAATGATCCGGATAGTCATGCGAAAATTTCTGATGTAGCTAGTATATTAGAATATAAGTATGGTATATCTATGCCCAGAAAAGGGGTGGAAAAAGCTAACAATAGAACTAACGGTATAATAATATTTACTCAAGCCGAATCTATAGATAATAAAAGTTTATTTAAAGTATGAAGGCCTTCATTGAATTATACGGAACCCGAATTAAAAACTATTAAGAATTATTATCAAGATAAAAGTAGAAATAACCTTAGAATTAAAGAATTTGATACGGTTGATAGTAGTAGATTATCTAAAGACATAGAGGATCTACTAAGAATACAAGAGCAAGCTATAAAAATAGTTGAAAAGGATGCAATAGTAATACATAAGGATAGATACGCTGCTAGTAAGTTAGCTTACTTTGAATATATTTTAGACAAGGAATATAAAAAATTAGTGGAATTTTATTTAACTAAAGGTAAAAAAGCTAACCCTGATGTTTTCACTATGTTACCAGAGGATCGTTCAGATAAAGATAGACTTAAATTTGAGGGTTTATTGAATAAAGTCCGGGATGAAACAAAATTATCTATTGAAGAAGATCAATATCTACTTCATAAGAAAAAAGAACATTGAGTAAAACTAATGGAGAAGTTATGAAATAAACATACAAGTAATAATGATTATCCAGATAATGATTGCTATTATTTTAAAACTCGTCGTGATTATCCTATAAACCATATATTATTAACTAGAGACCATAGCCATATGACTTATTTTAGTATATATAAAAACGGAGTTATGGAAGGTTATAAAGATAAATATCAAATGTTAGGTAAGTTAGATTCTAACTTTAATTTATCATTATTTGAATCTAGAAGAGAGTTAATAAAAAAAATAGCTAGTAAATTGACTTCTAGTGAATTTACTAATTTTGATAGGACTTATGGTGTTTCTATTAATAGACTTTCATTTGAATTTTTTGAGGTTAAAGCCACTGATAGTGAATATTTTGGGGTATACGCTGCAAATTCATTTTTTGAGGAGGTAGTAGACAAAAATAAGGATTACGAACTTTATAGCATTATAGACATTAAAAATGATAGTGTAAAATTACCTATTTATTTTAAGGATGGAGAGTGGTATAAAATGACTATTCCTACACATGACTATCATATGTTAGATAATAGGGGTGAGTTATCTATTCGTAGATTTATGGATTTTATCTATCCAAATTCAGATGGAGAGTTAACTTATAAATCAGATAAGGATAATTTTAGTGTTCTAGCTGTAGCCCCTGGGGACTCGTCGGAGAAAAATTATCCGTATCAATCAGATATGGATAATTTTAGTGTTGTTAAAAAGAAAAGTGTAGGTTTTACTAAACAAGCTGTGGACTATAAAAACAAAAAGCCTAAGTCTGTTAAACTTACCTTGGATGCGTTTAATGAAAAATTTTTTCATGGAAAAAGTAGTATAACTGTAGAGTTGCCCTTTGAGAGTAAAAAACTCTTGGATAATATACGATATAAATATGATAAAATATCTCTGGGAGGAAGAAGAGTTCATTTTGATTATGAACCTGGGGGGCGCAAGCTCGTCAAATCTTCTAGATCTAAAACTCTAGTTATGCAAAAAATTACAAATCTTGACCTTGATTTTAGAGTACTAAAGCATATTTATACTACTAAAGGAGGTAATAGTGAAATTAAATTAACTTTTACTCCAACTTGACCAAATGGACATGAATATATACCTAATATAATATTGCAACAAGCTAATTTGAAAAATGATAGTAGATATCTAAATCCGAAGAATCTTGAAGCGCTTTATGTTGAATACCACCTCGCCTCCAGAAGGCCAACCCCTATTAGAGTACTACCAAATGAAAGACCTCTTATTACCTCAGGGCCAAATGAAGAGGAAGAGGATCTCTATGGTTATAGCGGAGATGAGAATGATAAAGGTAAAAATAATCGTGGAGTAGCTTCTGCTGTGCAAGCGAGTGAGCAACCACCAAGAGTAGAATCCTTTATGGAGCTACTTGAAGACAGCCTTGGGGATATGCCTAATCTATATGATACTGATAGTCCAAAGGATAATGATAACAATAGTGGTTCGCGCAAAGGTCGTACAGCAGAGGCTTCGGCTGACCAAGTGGTAGAGGGGGAAGAGATTGCTCTAATATCTGCAGATGATCTGGTTAGTGAAGGAGATTTGGCTTTTTCACCGCAATTTTTTATACCTGAGTCTACTCCAGATAGTATTTCTAGCGACAACTCTAGTCCTATAAATACGCAAGTTAACCAGGAGATGGTGGAGATCTTAGAGTCCAATAATCTTAACCGTGGTGAGCCAATGGAAATAGATGAAGATTTGTATCGGGAAGTTATGAAAAATGCGGAAGGGGAAGCCGTAGTGGAAAATATAAATCCTATCCTACTTCTTCCTGACCTACCTATTAGTAATCCCGAACCGGTGGATACTGAAGATAGTCCACTATCTGTCATGCCAGAGAGTGAATTCAACGAGCTAGAACGGGAAATAGCTGCGAGTCTAACCCCTTCTTACTTAAAAGCGGCTACTGGTGAGGTAGGATTTACTGAAGATAGTCTACTATCTACCATATCAGACAGTCAATTCATCGAACTAGAACGGATAATAGGGAGTGTAAAGCCTTCTTACTTAGAAGCGGATCCAGGTGAGGAAGACGGTTCTGGGCAAGATGCGGGTGAGCCAGAGGCTATTATAATATCTTCAGATGATAGTTCAAGTGATTGAGGTGATTATGATGATAGTTATAGTGATCGTGAGCCAAGTCCGATTACGAGCTTACCCCGGAATAGGGCTGGCCAAATGGCTGAGCCAGAGGCTATTATAATATCTTCAGATCATAGTTCAAGTGATTTAAGTGATTATGGTAATAGTTATAGTGAGAGGGGACCAACGCTACCTAGGGATACAGATTTTATAGCTAGACCACTTAATACTCCTCTAGCGGAAGTTCTTGATGATAGAACTGGAACTAGATTATTAACTGTTGATATTAATACTATATTAGCGGTTTTCCTCCCAAGAGGTGCACGAGAACCTGATTTATTGAGTGTGGGATATGAAAATTATTTTGTCTCGATGGCTTCTGATTATATTTACGATCATTATCCTAAGGATACGCATTTGCCTGAAAATAATTATTATAAAAAAGACTATATTATTTTTCTACCTCCGTGTATGGATAGTGTATTTTGTGAGGAAGGTTTTTATACGCCTTTGTGTAGAATATATCCTGGTCCTCATGAATGCGGGGGACCAGATATCTGCTCTTGTCGTTCAAGTTTTGGTGAGGCAAAGCATTTAAGTGAATACAATAGATCGAGTGATATAGAAGGAATACTCTTCATCAAATCAGTTTTATCCTCAGAACCATTAGAAGATAAAGATTTGAGTGATCGTTTTAATATTTCTGCGAATAGTTATACTAATGCTTATTTTGTACCAGAGCCAACTCCAGATACAGATAGTATTTCTAGCGATAACTCTAGTCCTATAAATACGCAAGCTAACCAGGAGGAGGCAGGTAAGCCGGAGGTTACTCTAATATCTGCGGATGATCTGGTTAGTGAAGGAGATTTGGCTTTTTCACCGCAATTTTTTATACCTGAGTCTACTCCAGATAGTATTTCTAGCGACAACTCTAGTCCTATAAATACGCAAGTTAACCAGGAGATGATGGAGATCTTAGAGTCCAATAATCTTAACCGTGGTGATCCTATGGAAATAGATGAAGATTTGTATCAGGAAGTTAAGAAAAATGCGGAAGGGGAAGCCGTAGTGGAAAATATAAATCCTATCCTACTTCTTCCTGACCTACCTATTAGTAATCCTGAACCGGTGGATACTGAAAATAGTCCACTGTCTACTGAAGATAGTCCACTATCTATGATGTCAGACAGTGAATTCAACGCGCTAGAACAGGAAATAACTAAGCTAGGAAAGTATATAAAAAGTGGGAAAAAAGGGAGAAAGTAATTTTAAATAGTATTCCCGCCGCCTTCGGCTGAGTCCGGCGAAGGCGGACTAGGGAATCCGCAAGCTCTTACTGGTAGATAGCTATACGTATTATATAAGCTATCTACCAAAGGGGACATAATTTATTTGGTAGAATGCTGACCTTGCATGTTAGAAGGCTCGGTTCGAATCCGAGTGTCTCCATATAAGCTTGTGAAGCTCAATTGGTTGAGCAGAACGTTTAAGTTGTAAGATATAATATTTAAACTTCGCTATTAGTATAGAATTGTAGGTCTCGACTAATTCCGGGTCAACCGGAATTAGTAGGCGTAGTGTTAGGCGAAGGCTAGCACTAAAAACCAGCCATCTCGTAAATTATTAATAGCTACGAGTATTCCCGATTCCCCGCTGATTTCGAAGAAATATGCTAGTCCGTAGGGGGGGGCAATATTTTAGTAATTTTTTTATGAGGCGCAGTAGGCGGCTACGCCTACTAATAAAAAAGCACATGTAACTCAATCGGTAGAGTGAAATATTGAAGCTATTTTTGTTGTAAGTTCAAGTCTTACCGTGTGCATATAAAAGTGTAGCTTTAGCTTGCTAATCATTAGAGTAGGCGGAGGCTCTAGCTTCGCTAGAGCATCCGCGAACGAGAAAAAAAAATATCCTAAAATACTAATAGACGACGAAAAAAAATAAAGCGAAGCTTTATTTTTTCCCTCCGAGGCGCAAGCTAACGCCCTAAAAAAAAAATAAATTATTTATTTTTTTAGAGCTTGCTAATTTTCTCCGAAAGGGGAGAGACTTCGTCTCGTGGCCAGCACCATTCTTATTTTTTAGACTTCTCGCGCTATAAGGGACTTTAGTATAATGGTGAATGCATATGACTTTTAATCATTAAAATGTAGGTTCGAATCCTGCAAGTCCTATATTTATAACTAGCGAGGATGGGGCAAGCTCGGCAGGGGCGTTCGATTCCCGCCGCCGAAGGCGGCGGGAGAGCTTGCGGTAGACGAAGTCTCTCCCTCCGGGTAGGCTTTGCCTCATAAATACAATTTTTTCCCCCTTTGCGGGAATTAGGGAATAGCAATTAAAAGCAGGCATGTCGGAATGGAAGACGAAGTCGTTTTAGGTGCGACGGGTATTATTACCATAGAGGTTCAAGTCCTCTTGCCTGTACACTAATAATTCTTTAGTTTACGGAGTTATTAGGGGGAGGCACGCCTACTTATGAGGCGTAACCTACTCCCTAGTTTAATTAGGAGCTTGCGCTATTTTTTTTAAAAAGCTAAGTTCGAGGCTTCGCCTATCCGAGCCCCATGCGGGAATATGAAGAGCTCGCGCCTTTAACAGGGGAGGGGGCTATCTTGCCTCCTATATCCTGTCGATTAATGGGTAGATCATAAATTTTTGGTATTTACAGTCGGTGTTCGAATCACCGCAGGATAATTTTAATATTAGTAGCGAAGCAGCGAAGCAGCGAAGCAGCGAAGCATATCCTTCGGATTTTTTTATCGCTCATATCCGGCTCAGGAGGAGTAGACTTTCGTCTCGTATAAAAAAAAATATATTTTTTTTTATGGGGAGGGGACTTCGTTCCCGCCTCGAAAGACGAAGTCACGATTCCCTTCGGCTAGGCTTTGCCTCATAAAAAAATAAATAATTTCTTTTTTTTAGGGCGTTAGCTCACGATCCCCTTCGAGGCGCAAGCTCTTCGTGGAGCGAATCGCGCAAGCTCGGGAATCCGCAAGCTCTTTTTTTATACGAAAAAAATATTGCGCGATTCCTTCCACGAGGGAAACTTCGTCTACGATCCCCTCCGGGGGGCTCAAGCTCGGGAATCGGGCTAGGATTATAAAACACCGTAGGGATAAAAGGTCAGGGGTACTGCTAACTAAAGCAACTAAAGCTAGATTTATTAAGGTAGACATAACTCAATCGGTAGAGTGGTTATTTGTGGTGTAACTTGTTCTCGGTTCGATCCCGAGTGTTTACCCTAGGAGCTGTCTCTATTCATATAGCCAGCATATATAAGCTAAAGCTAGAATTAGTGCGCTAGCTTGCCCTCTTTGTTCAGGGGAACGAAGTTCCTTCTATAGTAGGCTAAAGCTTTAGTTTGCGATAGGAAGAAAGTACACTCCGACCTCTTAATCATAAGGTGTTCGTATTTTTTTAGGGGGGGGGACAATATTCCTTCGGATAGCTAGCGGGTGAAAATCGAGTCAGGGAACGAAGTCCGATTCCCGCCGCCTTCGGCGGCGGGAGCTAACGCTATTTTTTCCGAGAGGTAGAGACTTCGTCTCGCAAGCTCTCGTTCCCTATTCCCTATTCCCGGAGGGAATCGGGTAGGTTTTGCCTAGTCCGAGCTTGCCCCGGACTCAGCAAGCTCTAAAAAATAAATTCTTTATTTTTTTTTATTCGGAGGAGGTTACTGCTCTCCTTCCCTCTTCGAACCATAACCTCCTTTTACTCGCAAGCTCGCAGTAATATGCTATTAAGCAAGCCTAAGTAGTTTAAATGGTTAAAACTCTAATTTCATACGTTAGTAATGAGAATTCGATTTTCTCCTAAGGCTCGCCGTGAGGCCATAGTTAAGTCTAATTAACTAGGAAAACACTTAAAAAAAAAAAAATGATTATATTATCAATAATACTAGTTTTACTTTCAAACGCCGTCAATATAAGACGAGATATATCGATACTATTTAATAGGATAGCGATATTAATATTAATTTATTGTATTTTACATGATATCTCTTCTTTAGCTGTTGTAACTAAAGGAGTCGGTTTACATGGTGGTTTATTACTTATGACAAATATCACACAAATATTCCATATTTTTATCTTTTTAGTTAGTATATTAATATTACAATTAACTAGTTTTTACCCTAGAAAAGTATGAGTGTCAGAATATTCTTCTTTAAAAGATTTATTGTTATATAAATTTATTTATTATAACACAAAAATAATAAATAAAATGGGAGAACATTTTAAAATTATTGAATATCCTTTAATTATACTATTTGTAATTACAGGTGCAGTATTATTAATGTCAACTAATGATTTAGTATCTATTTTCCTGGCTATAGAATTACAAAGTTATGGTCTTTATATATTAAGTACTATATATAGAAATTCAGAACTATCTACTACAGGAGGTTTAATATACTTTTTATTAGGAGGATTAAGCTCATGTTTTATCTTATTAGGAACTAGTTTATTATATGCTAATTCAGGTACTACTAACTTAGATGGTTTATATATAATAACTAGTATAAGTGATCTTTCTACAAATTTATGATATACACCTTATTATATTAATCTTTCTTTAGTAATATTTACAATAGGATTCTTATTTAAAGTAAGTGCAGCACCATTCCATTTCTGATCACCTGACGTATATGACGCTATACCTACAATAGTAACAACATTCGTGGCTATAATAGCCAAAATTTCTATATTTATATTATTATTACAATTAGTGTATTATACTAACAGTAGTTTTTCAGAAATGAGTTGAACATTTATTTTACTAATAAGTTCACTATTCTCATTAATAATAGGAACTGTGGTAGGTTTAACTCAATTTAGAATTAAAAGATTATTTGCTTATAGTACTATATCTCACGTAGGATTTATACTTTTAGCATTAGGTATATCTAGTGTTGAATCTACTCAAGCATTTATATTCTATTTAACACAATATTCTATAAGTAATTTAAATGCATTTGTTATATTAATAGCTATAGGGTTCTCTTTATATTGTTATATAAGTGAAAACAAAGAACATGAAGAATTAATGGACAAAAACAATTCACCTATACAATTAGTAACTCAACTGAAAGGTTATTTTTATATAAATCCTTTCTTAGCTATAAGTTTAGCTATTACTATCTTTTCATTTGTAGGAGTTCCTCCTTTAATAGGATTCTTTGGAAAACAAATGGTGTTAAGTGCAGCCTTAGATAAAGGTCTTATCTTCTTATCTTTAATAGCAATATTAACTAGTGTAATAGGAGGAGTTTATTATTTAGGTATAGTAAAAGAAATGTTCTTTAGTTTACCTGAATATAAAATAAATCCATTATTAGAAACTCTTACCTTAAGAGGTAATGTTGTAGATAATAATCAAAAAATAATTAAACAATTAAAGTTTAACTATAAAAATATAGCTATATCAAGTCCGATTTCTTTTGTAATTTCTATAATTACACTTGTTATTCTATTATTTTTATTTATGAACAAAGAATGGCTAAGCATGGGTACCATATTGGTACAAATTTTATTTAATAATTAAATGAGTAGTGTAACTTTTCTTTTTGTTTTTGTTACTATTTTAACAATAGTTTTTTTACTTCTTAATTTCATACTTGCCCCTCATAACCCATACCAAGAAAAATATAGTATTTTTGAATGTGGTTTTCATAGTTTCCTTGGTCAAAATAGAACTCAATTCGGTGTTAAATTCTTCATATTTGCATTAGTTTATCTTTTATTAGATTTAGAAATATTAGTAATATATCCATATGGTATAAGCGTTTATGAAAATGGTATTTATGGATTAATAGTAGTGCTAATTTTTATTGGTATAATTACAGCAGGATTTGTATTCGAATTAGGTAAAAATGCATTGAAAATAGATAGTAGACAATCCAATAATTATTTTTATAAATCAAAAAAATTTATTAATATGTTTACTGAACATAAGTAGTATTACAGCAGACGGCTATCCGACCGAACTTGCGCCATATCCCCACGCACACTTGTTAAACTATTACATATACTAACCTCCACCCTAATAGCTTTCTTAATATTTTAATTTGTGAAATTAGTAGTGAGCGCGATCCATATTCCCGAGCTTGCGCGATTCGTTCCACGAATAGCGCAAGCTCGGGAATCAGGAGGCGCTACCCCCGATAGCCGCCGCCTTCGGCTGAGTCCGGCGAAGCCGGACTAGGGAATTAGGGGGTACTGCGTATAATTTCTAACGACAGTTCAGTCATAAAGAGTAGTTACTTTAAAAGTAAACTAAAACCTTTTACTCTGTATTTAAATACACAAATATATTAAATTTAATAATTAAGTTAATGGTTGAAGCCTCAAAACTTATTGGAGCAGGTTTAGCAACTATAGGTCTAGCAGGAGCTGGAGTAGGAATAGGTGTAGTGTTTGGGTGTTTAATTATAGGTGTGGCTAGAAATCCTTCCTTAAAAAATCAATTATTTTCATACTCTATATTAGGGTTTGCTTTCTCAGAGGCTACAGCCTTATTTGCTTTAATGATGGCTTTATTATTATTATATGTTGTATAATAATATTTTTATTGTGTAACAAGATACTTTCTCTACGGTAAGTTAGAGTATACTATTAGTGTAACGATAACATCAAAAATAATAGGGTCGCGCCTTTCTGAAAGCTCGTGTGAACTAAGAGGAACTCGGTTTGCTAACAAAGTTATGCGTAGTGAGGTGAAGCTCTTTCTATCCACAAGGATACTACGCACTATTTTCTTTTTGCAGAGGCTACGCCTCGTAAAAAAAAAAAATAAAAGTAAAAAAGGGTGGTTTTCTTTATGCAGGCAGTAAAAAAAAATAAAAGTAAAAAATGGTGGTTTTATTTTATTCTTTTTTTTTTATTGCTTATTCTGATACACAAATGTAGAAGGCTAAAGTGGGTAAAATAAAAAATTTTTATTTCCCCGGCGCAAGCTCGGAGGGGGAAATAAAATTTTTTAAGTCTTAGCTTGGACTAATTATATCCCCCCTGTTGAGTAGGGGGGGGGGTTAAAAAAAATTTTTTTAGTATTAGCTTTAACTAATTATTTTCGCCCACTATAGGGGTGGTGGGGAAAAAAAAAATTTTTTTTTTAGTCTTAGCTTGGACTAACTGTTTCCCCCTGAAGGGTTGGGGGAAGCGGGAAGCTCTTTTTGGGGTAGAGCATACTATACTCCTGGTGGGGGGAAGCTCTGGGGTGAGCATACCCCCCTCTGGGGGTTATATATTTCCAGCTATAACGAGGTTCGTCCCTCGCTATAGCTATATAAATCTAAAAGCTAAAGCTAGCTATATAACAGGCGGCAATTCTATTATATTTATACTACAGCAATTGCTGTACCTTTGCATGGTTGGCTGTATATAGCCAGCAGTTTTTTTTTTTCGGCGCTAGCTCGAAAAAATTACTGGTATATAACTAATTACAAGTATTGTTTATATAAGCAGCAGGTCGGCAATAAGCTGTATATATACATATATAATTAGAAATTTTATATTAAAAATTTATATATGAAACATTTATTTAATACATTTATTAATTTTGATGCACCTATGCCTTGAGGTATATATTTCCAAGACAGTGCTACTCCACAAATGGAAGGATTAGTGGAACTTCATGATAATATTATGTACTATTTAGTTTTAATTTTATTTGCTGTAGGATGAATATTATTTTCTATAATAAAAAATTTTGCATCAACTAGAACACAAATATCACATAAATACTTAAATCACGGTAGAGATGTGCCGACTCAAAAGTGTTTTAAGTTTAACTCCATATATAAATTTTTTTATAATAATCACCGGTCTTACAGTACAACATCCTCTTCCTCTATTAGTAGCGTAAAGTTTTACGAAGATGCTTTTTCAATGAGAAAATTAATTATTAAGGATAATAAAGATAAATCAGGAATTTATAAATGAACCAATAAAATAACGAATGATATATACATTGGACAATCTATAAGTTTAGCTAAAAGATTTATTAGATATTTTAACCTTAGTTATTTAAAAAATAGAGAAACTCTTGTAATAAGTAGAGCTTTAATTAAATATGGGTATTCTAATTTTTCACTTGAGATATTAGAATATTGCGATATAGCTAATTTAACAGAAAGAGAACAATACTACATGGATAAATTAAATCCAAGATATAATACTTTAAAAATAGCTGGTTCTTCATCAGGCCATAAGCTTAGTGAAGAGACTAAGACAAAAATTAGTAAATCTTTAAAAGGAGTCTATATTCAAGAAAAATCAGCTTTGTATGGCCGTACTCATACAGAAGAAACTAAAGCTCTTATGTCTTCAAACAATTCTAATGAAAATAACCCATTATTTGGTAAAACTCATTCGTTAGAAACTAAAGAGTTAATGAGACAAAAGGCTTTAGGTAGAAAGCATTCTGAAGAAACTCTATTAAAAATTAGTACTAGTAGAGGTCATCTTGTCTATATACATGAAAAATGTGATTCAGAAGGATTTAAATTAATAGGTAGTTTTGTTTCAATTAGAAAAGCAGCTAAATTTTTAGATATTAGTGCTAATACTGTAAGACTTTATATAAATTCAGGTGAAATATTTAAAGATAGATATAAATTTACTGGAGATCGTTAAACTTAAAAAAAAAACTATGAGTAAAATTTCACTATATGCTGGAAACTCCTAAAGCCTTTAGGTACTATAAAGATGACGAAGATATGCTTTATCAGTGATAACCCTAAAGGATGTACAATGGACTATCAGCAGGAAACCACCAAATATAGACAGAGCGAGCTTGTTATGAAAGACCGCCCTATATTTCAGTAGGATCCTTAGAGACTAAACGTGGAAACCTTATATAAGGTAAGATATAGTCCAGTTAAGTATGAAAGTACTTAAGAATCGACATTAATCGAATTAATATGAACTATAACTCCTGCAGTTATATTAATATTAATAGCTTTCCCTTCTTTCAAATTATTATATTTAATGGATGAAGTTAATGACCCTTCTATGACTATTTTAGCTGAAGGTCACCAATGATATTGAAGTTACCAATATCCAGATTTCATAGATTCAAATGAAGAATTTATAGAATTTGATTCTTATATAGTACCAGATTCTGATTTAGAAGATGGAGGATTAAGAATGTTAGAAGTTGATAACAGAGTAATAGTTCCTGAATTAACACATATAAGATTTGTAATAACATCTGGTGATGTTATTCATTCTTTTGCTTGTCCATCTTTAGGTATAAAATGTGATGCTTACCCAGGTAGATTAAACCAAGTATCAGTTTTCATAAATAGAGAAGGAGTATTCTATGGTCAATGTTCAGAAATATGTGGAATTCTTCACAGTTCAATGCCTATAGTTATAGAATCTGTAAATATAGATAAATTTGTGCATTGACTATATTCAGTTTAATAGTGCGAGTGTAGCAAACGGCGAACTAGGATTGCCCTATTCCCTAGGAATAGTCTACGCGCAAGCTTTTCGCTATGGAGAAGGGCTAGCTTCGCTAGAGAATTAGTCGCCCCGCCTTCGGCGGGCTAAACGAAGTTTCCCCCCCTTCTTTATTTTTTTTTTTATTTATCGCTAGCTGGAGCTTCTCTGTAGTATTCCCTATTCCCGCCGAAGGCGGGAATAGGGCTAGTATTTAAATTAGGAGGAGGTTGCCGATTTCTTCAAAATCGGCAAGCTAGCGCTACTTATTAAAAAAAGGGATATTAGTTTAATGGTAGAACAAGATGGTACGGTCATCTTGATTGTAGTTCAAGTCTACAATATCCTTAGTATAGTTATATGTAATTTGTAGGCGCATATTTAAGTGTAGCATATTCCCTATTCCCTATTCGATGAGGCAAAGCCACAATATTCCCACTAGGCTGATTTTTTTCGAAGGCGCAGTTGGCTACGCCTACTAAAATATGCCTATAAGAAAGTTCCCTATTCCCTCCGGGAATAGGGAATTAGAGCTTCCCCCTTCGGAGTATTTTTGGGGGGGGAGCTTATTTTAAATAAAAGGGATATTAGTTTAATGGTAAAACTAGATGTTTCGGCCATCTTGATTGCAGTTCAAGTCTGCAATATCCTTAGTATAATTATAGGTAATTTTGTTTATCAACAGTTATACATATAATTATGGGTTTGCTATGCATAGCTTGCGTATATATACTAGCTTACTATAGTGAGGCTAATAAAGGCGGGCGAGCAAGGGTGCGGCTGATCAGGAGGGGGGGGGGAAAACGCATATCCATTTTCCCTCCGGTATTCTTGGAAGGAATCGCCCAAGCCCTCGTTTTACTGGTGAGCGGCTAGTGCAAAT
>JABFEY010000024.1:0-62892 GCA_013618495.1 Fusarium longipes | reverse complement strand
CTCTTACGCCCAATCCTAATCCGCCTCGATCCAAACCCCCCTCGTCCTGTCCGTCCTGCCCCCCAGTCCCCGTCCTGCTGCGGCGCCTCGCTCGCTGCCCTTTGTGTCTGTGCCTGTGCTTCTGTGCCTGCCTCTACCTCTTTTGACCTCTTGGGTCCTACTCCTCAACCTTTTACCACCTCTGCTTCCTTTCCTCTTTTCCATATGAGTTCTATGAACTCCCGCTTCAAAAGCCTTGGCTTCGGAAAACGCAAGTCCACCGCAAGCATACAGACCCCGGAAGGTCTAACACCAAGCCCAACCCCTCCTCCAGGTCAAATACCGCAGCCTGCTCAGCAGCAGCAGCTACACGCTTCCTCGATCGCCCCATCGTCTTCGACGACGAGCCTTCCGATGAATCACCCGGGCCCCGGCAACCGTCCGCCTAGCTACACTGCAAACTTCCCTCCTGGTCAAGCTCCTCTCGGTCGAACCAGTCCTCTTACTCAACAACCTAACCGCACTCCTCCTACTCAAATGGTCGGCGGTCCTCCCCCGATCAACACCGGCGCCCCCATGGGCTACCCGCCCGGTATGGCTCCTATGGGTCAAGGTCCTCCTCCGATGGGAGGCCCTCCCGGGTTCGGGCAACAACCACCACCCCCTCAAGGATACCCTCCTCCCGGTCCCCCAGGCGGCCCCATGAATCAGCAGTTCCAGCGACCAGGCCCTGCTGCCGAGGTTGAGGGCGCCAGCAAGAGCAAGGCTCAACTGATTGTCGGAATTGATTTTGTAGGCACACTGACCGGCCGCCGATATGGCAAGAAGCGCGACTGACAAGCAATCAACAGGGTACTACATTTTCTGGTGTCGCTTTTGCATTTGCGACCAACAACGAGGCCAAGGAAGATATTATCACCGAGTGGCCTGGCGCCGGTTCTTACACAAAGCAAAAGGTACGTCGAGAAAACAAAATAGATCGAGAGAGGGGGCTAATCATGATTCTCTGCAGATTCCCACAGTGCTTTACTACGACCAATACCAAAAGGTGGTGGGATGGGGACCTGATATTGCTGACGCCCTTGCCCCTACCGGCTATCCCAAGCCAGGTGTGCAAAAGGTTGAGTGGTTCAAACTGCAACTGATGCTGAGCGGCAACACATACATTGACCCTATCAACCTTCCCCCCCTGCCCCCAGGAAAGTCTGAGATCGATGTCGCCGCCGATTACCTTTTTAAGCTTCGACAGGCTATGCGGTCAGCCCTGCAGAAGGCGTTGGGTGAAGTCTTTAACCGAGAAGAGCGCAACATCCGATACTATCTGACTGTCCCTGCCATTTGGAACGATGCTGGAAAGGCCGCCACACGAGCTGCTGCCATTCAGGCAGGCTTCCTCCGTGACGAGAACGATAACCGTCTGACCCTTGTCTCGGAACCTGAGGCCGCTGCTTTGTTCTGTTCCAAGACCGGTCTTCTGGATCTCAAGGTGCATGATGCCGTTCTCATTGTGGATTGTGGTGGTGGTACTGTTGATTTAATTGCGTACGAAGTCGAAGAGGAGAACCCTTTCACCGTCGCCGAGTGTACCGCTGGTTCTGGTGACTCATGTGGCTCAACAGCTCTGAACCGTAACTTCAGCAATATTCTCCGCACCAAGATTCGCAAGATGAAGTTGCCTGATGGCTCCAAGACGGCCGGCCGAGTCTACGCCAAGTGTATTATGGACTTTGAGAACCGAATCAAGGCTGATTTCCGAAACAACGGTCAGAAGTGGGCCGTTGATGTTGGTATCGAGGCCGAGTTCCCTGAAGCCGGTATCGAGGAGGGCTACATGACCTTCACCAACGAGGAGATTCTCCAGTGCTTTGAGCCTGTTGTCAACCGTATCCTGGAGCTCGTCAGGAATCAGATTATTGCAATCCAGGCTCAGAACCGTACTCTTCAGAACATCTTGGTTGTCGGTGGTTTCGGTGCCTCAGAATACTTATTCCAGCAAATCAAGCTCCATGTTCCTCCCCAGTTCCAGTCCAAGGTCGTCCGACCCATGGACTCCGTCGCCGCCATTGTGAAGGGCGCCGTTACTGCTGGTATCACAGAGCGAATCGTCACACACCGTGTCGCCCGTCGACACTACCTCATGGCTACTCTTCAGCCCTTCAAGGAGGGTTACCATCCCGAGGCCTATCGTGTACCTTCCCTTGATGGAAAGGATCGCTGCAAGTTCACTCGCCAGATCTTCGTTCAGAAGGGCCAAAAGGTCAAGAACGGCGAGCCTGTCAAGGTCTCTTTCTTCCGACAAGTAGCCCCAGGTGCTACCCTCATGTATGAAGATGTCTTGTATGCATGTGACGACGACGTCTGCCCCGAATACACTAAGGATCCCCGTAAGTATACCCAACCTTCTTGGCATAGAATCCTGACTAACACTGAGCAGGCATTAAGGAAGTTGTCACCCTTACCTCGGATTTGTCCCGCAAGAACCTGGAGAAGGACTTCGAACGAATGGACACCCCTCAAGGCACATTTTATCGCGTCTACTTCGATATTTACCTGACGCTGGACGGTTCAGAATTCAGCGCCGAGCTTGTCTGCCAAGGCGAGGTCATGGGCCGCTGCCGCTCTCGCTTCAGATAAACAGGATCAATACCGGGAGAGAAAGAGAAAAGTCGATAAGTTTAAGGTTCACTTTGAAACCGCATGATACCTAGGAAAACGCAGGCCGGGATGACACCCACTCAGAGCGTACGGGAAGATTATTTAAGACGGCCTTGAGAGCGCTTGTAGAGGCCTTACTACATGTCGAGCGAAAGATGTTGGATTTAGTATTGAGAATTTAAATAACGGGGCGTGGTGAACAGGCTCGTGTGTTTGAGCCTGGTGCTACGTTCCGGGTACAAGAGGGAAAGAGTTACATGCCTGAACGACATGATGATTACTCGTATATAGACGACAAATTCCAGTTGAATGAATGCCAAGTACCTACCTACGTTGCAGCGACTACTCCCAGGACGAAAGTCCACCTCTGATTTACACCATATCTTTGGTGGCTTCATAGCCCGCGAAGCGTTCACTGTCAACCACATACGACCAAAGCTCGTAGAGAATACGGGGTCCCGTCCGCTCCCCCATCGTCAAGCTGCGAAGCGCTGGATTAGTAGTTGGGTCGGTGACGACCAGCGAATCCCCGGTGTTGTATGTATTTTTTTTTATTACTTGTGTCAAGGCAATTCAAGCCTTTAGATTTCATATTTAAATGTCCATATTAGTGGATGAAGTATTGTCGTTATATGTGCGTCGAATTAGGTTTTGCAACAGTCGAGGCTATGCATTTAGAATAAAGTTATAAAACAACCGGGTACTGAACTCAGATCGAAACGGAAATGATAGCTCCAATATCAAGATATAGCAGAGCCTAGTCCACTCATCGTTCGTGAATCTCAATGCCAGGTCGGAGTACACCTATGCTGTTCAGGTTGGCATGGATGAGATGCTGTGACGTCATTCCCACCAGGTATTGATAGGTGCCCAGCCAGCATCAGAGCATAGCATCAACGCCATCCAGCCATGGATGCCATACTTCCTTCCTCACCTACCAAGGTAGGTTGGTAGGTAAGCAGTTCAGGTACGATACCAGGATGGGCTTTCAGTACCTCCATACTATTTGTTCTGCTCATTCAGTTCTAGCGTTCCTTATTCATCTTCTTTCTTCTTCGCGGCATTCTTGTAGATTTATGATTATCACCGTGGCTTAGGACGGCTTCTTGGGCCTCGTCGATTATCCTGTTATTATCCTTTGTCCTTCTTTTTCCTTTTGCCTATCTCCGGACGATCCAACACCAAAAATAGTTGTTAGAACAATATCATCATCACCTTTCTTGCCCCTGGTCGTTTCAGGTTCTCAACTCCTCTCCTCCCATCGCCGTGCTTTCAAGATAGCCTAGCCCTACCACGTCTCCCTCGCTCAGACCACCCTGTTCATTGGGCCAATCGTCCACCGTCCATCTGGTCATTTTCTTGAACCGCAGATCACTCAGACAGGGGTGATCAAGAAACAGTTGCTGGGAATCAAGTCAACGGGTCCCTATTCGCAGCTCTACTGTCGCCTATACGTCACATCCGACCCTGAACCCTGGCTCCAAACCAACACCACGTTCGTCTTATATGTGCCCGTGAATTGCTGCTTGGACAGAGCTACTTGAGCGTTATGACCGCCACTTGTTGATACTCGCTGCTTTTTTCACTACGCATTTTACGCAACTTTGTTCGACGACCACATTGGATCGCAAACCTAATCACGTATTTCTCATATCTATCCGACCCGAATTGAACTTTGCGATCGTGAAATGGGACCCTCTTCAAGACGCGGGGACGTTAGTAGCGTTTCGTCCATTTGCGGAGTGTTGGTGCCCGCTCTTGTCGTCGGCCTCTTCCTGCAGACTACGAAAGCAGATGGCTCAGATGCTGCCACCAAGGGATTAGCTAAAGGACTCCTGAATTTCCCTGGCCGAATTGGAGCTGCGACCCGAAGGGAACCCGATGACTCTGATAGGCCCATTCCCTTAACCATCACCAACAAATGCGACTCAACCATATGGCCTGGTATCGCGACACAGGCTGGCAGAGGTCCAGGAACCGGAGGTTTCGAACTCTCGCCAGGAAAGAGCAAAGACCTCCGGGTCTCGTCGGATTGGCAGGGACGGGTTTGGGGTCGCACAAACTGCACAGTGAAAGATGATTCGTGCTCTTGCAAAACAGGAGACTGTTTTGGAAAGTTGGACTGCGAGTCCAGTGTAAGTGCTCTCCAGAAATATGCTATACACGATTCTAACGACGATAGGGTTCTACACCGGCAACTCTGGCTGAGTTTACGCTGGCTGGTGGTATGCATGGGAAACAGACCTTTTATGACATCTCATTGGTCGATGGTTACAACCTCCCAATAGGTCTCAACTATATCCCCGCGAAGAACACGACATTTATCCCTCCTAACCTTACCAATTGTGCCTGCATTGCATCACCTAGCTGGATTTATGCAAGCAGCGAGACTGGGACTTATTACACAAACTCAACTTATCCCATTCCATTGGAAACACGGGTCAGCAATGAGAACGCTCGCAACTGGTGTCCATGGAAGTACCTTGCTTTCCCACCCACTAAGCCTGGGGATGGCGTTTACCCTTATCCTGACGACGACATTCAACGGCCAGAGTTCTCTCCATGTAACAGCGCATGCGCTGCATACGGGACCGATAAGGATTGTTGTGTCGGAGAGTACCACGACCCAGACGTTTGCAAGCCGTCCGCGTACAGTAAGAGAGCAAAGATAATTTGCCCCGATGCTTACAGTTTCGCCTTTGACGACCAGCAGTCAACTTTCATCATTCCCACAGGTGGAGGCTGGGAAGTCATCATGTGTCCAAAGGGTCGGTCGACTAATATTTTGCGACAACTTGGAAAAGAAATGAACGAGCTAGCCGAATCAGGTAGCTTATCGGAGTTGACACAGAAGAAGCTCACAGACGTCACTTATATTGTATCTGAAAAGAGCCTTGGAAATCATGTGTTACCCACCAGGCTCCTGATGGTTTCGACAGGATTAGCAACAGCACTTTGGCTTCATGTCTGAGAGCTTTTCTTGTTTTGTGTGGAAACAAAGTAAGACTTACATACAATTCCTTTGTCCAGGGCTCAGGCTGGTTCCTGTTCTTGATTACACTCTTTTTTGCTGCGAAAGAGACGCCTTCGACGACATAACAGATGAGGAGGAGGCGATTTCACTCCTGTATTAGAACGCTTATACCCCCCTTTTTTCGATAACCTTAGATAAGAAATACTTATTCTTGCACCGTTGCGTAAGCTACCTCGGTTCTATCGCTCTGATATTCAATGCTTTATGCCCGCCCATATGTTAGTCCGCCTCTCCTTATAAGAACAACCTCTATTGAAATAATCCGTAAGCGCATTGTACTGCCTGTCTATTTGCGCTGTCTCTCCTTCCGCCTCCTCTCCCATTCAGCACGTTCCTCGTCGTCGCTACCGCTAAACTCGGCATCATCATCGCTCTCGTCAGGAACATCAAGCACAGCACCCTGGCTAGCCGAGTTGTTCACATTGATGAAATCTCCTGCGTTTTGGTTCGCATATTCGTGCTTCTGAATGAGCTCGCGTAGTTCTGTATTGGTGGGGTCGACCAGTTGGTATGGGGTGAGGCGGGCCTTGTTCTTGACTCGGGTGCTGGAACCGGCCTCGAGCATCATCTCGACGAGGGCGTTGCCGAAAGGTCGCTGGGCGGGAGGCTCCGAGTTTATCCACCTAATAACTGTGTGAAGTGGTGTGTCGCCTTCCCGGGTGTTTACAGGATCGCACTCGAATTCGGGCTGGTCGAGGAGGTGATCGATGATTTCGTCTAAGGGCGGTGGGGTTAGCTTGTTTGAATCATGCGTTGTGAGTATAGGCAAGCGTGAGGCGCACAGTTTCCACGAGAAGCAGCTTCATGATAAAGATGGTTGCCCATTACGGTCTTGGTCTCGTTGAGTAGCTTTGAGATTTCGGCGTCGGTCTTGTCCTCTAGGCATTCGTCGAGAAGCTCAACATTATTGCGGCGACAAGCTTCAATCAAGATTTCCTGGACGGAAGCGCCCTGTCGAACAGAAATTATGAGTATGAAGTCCCTGTAAGTTTTGCTGGGATGAAAAGACAAGGCTCACATCGTGTTCTTCGTCTCCGGCCATGTTCAAGTCCCCGGTTACCAAATTGCTGTCGCGGGAGCGGGGTATAAAATGACAAGACTCGGCGATGACGATAGGCGGTGTTGAAGGTTTGACAGGGGTTCAAGAATAAGGAGCCGTAGGAGCGACGAGAGATGTGTGAATAACTGTCGTATCGTTATGGTTCAGGGAGGTGGCAGGAAATTTGGACAAGACCACCTAAAAAATCATGTACACTTCTGATGTTGCTTGAAGTGTTTCGTCGGGCGGTGTTTGGAGGGGCTGATGAGAGAGTGGAGGGCTGATGCTGAGACAGACGCCCAAGAAGGTAGTACCTAACCTATGAGCTCTCTCAAGGCGGGAATGGCGGGGAGGATGGCGCTAAAACAGCAAACAGCCGCCTGGGCGATGGCCCCACCAATACTGTATCGAATGGACCAAAAATGGAATACGCATCCCGCAGTACCCGCTCAAATTCATAGAACTTCATCGTCGGCAATTAGAAAAAAAAAAGTCATACTCCAGAGTTTGCTTTAATACTAGGTACTCGCAGCGCGACTACTCAACACCCACCACCAAACATAAGAACGTATCTTTGCAACAAGTTCTGTACATAATCGGATATCCTACGCGCACAGATCGAACCGCCATCATGTTGCTTTGTAAGACTCCCCAACCCAAAACGAATATGCACGTCCCAAGCTGATCAATACAACCTTCAGTCTGCCCCCATTGCGCAAACATCCTCACTGTCTCTCTGACAAACACGCGAACCAATCGTCTCGAATGCCGTACCTGCCCCTTCGAACACCACATTACCGAGCCTGTCTTCTCGCGACGATTGTACGAGCGTGTCGAGAGAGAAGACGTCTTTGGCGGTCCCGGCGCTTGGGATAATGCGCAGAAGGGTCCTGCTCAGTGCCCCGCCGATGGATGCGATGGCGACGAAGCTGCCTTCTTCCAGGTCCAGATTCGTAGTGCTGATGAGCCTATGACAAGTTTTTTCAAATGTATGACTTGCGGTCACCGATGGAGAGAAAACTGAGCTCAAAGTATCTTCTTTGGGCTGCTAGTCGATAGATTGTTCTTTGTATGCGAGGAGAATCGGAGTTGGGCTATCAAATGCTTTTTTTTGTTAAACCGTTCAGTTAAGAACAATGCCTATAGTGCCAATACATCGCTGCCGAGTCGCAGTGGTGGTATGTGAGCCGATGCTATTTCTTCTTCTCACAGCAATGTTTCCGCCTTTCTTTTGAAATATTTTTACGCCTTTGTATCGGCGCTGTCGTCTCAACGTCTCTGGGTATCATATATGAACTTTGTGTCTTTGCGTAGCGTTCCGACTCGGTAAGACCATTCTAGTTCTCGCGGTGCCAATCGACCGAGGCTTTCATACCCTCTTCCATTAATGCTCTTACCACATCAGGGCTGATAATCTGTTGTCGGAACGTTTCCTGCTGAAGGAGCTCGAGGTGTCGTAATGTCGGGCCGGGGTACGTCAGGTACTTGAGATACGGCGGTTTGCTCCAGTATTGAAGGTAGGCAAGGTATGCGACAAAGGCGGGCTGGTTGAGGAGCTTCTGGGATGCAAGGTGGTTGAGGTAGGCTGGGTTCGCTAGAGATTGAACAAACTATGCGAAATGATCTTTCAGTTATGGGTGCACGTGTCTAGGAGAAGGACCAGAACGAACCTCGAGCTCAATTTCGAATCGCGAATAACCGCCATATTTAGGCTCTTGATCTGCTTGAGTGGGCGCGGGGGGAGGGGATCCCATCGAGACATCTTGGGATGCTTCTGCCGCCATATTCGAATAAATTCTTGGCTTCGAGGAGGTACCTAATCATCAAAATACACCGGTCACAGTTGTGGATGGCGACGCGCAGGAGGTGGATTAGTTTGAGGTGTCCGCGGGTGTGTTGATGTAGGTTGTCTAGGGGTCTGCATAGGAATTACCTGGGTAAGTATCAACTAACTCAGCTCGAGGCCCACTTTCCACTTGTATCGATCGACGTCAGCCTGAGCTCTTCAAGAGCTCATATTATTAGGCACATATAAAACAGATAGAGATGGCCCAGTCAGCCCACCTCTTGATCTCATTGTAGAATATATCAACATCATCTCTCTATAACCTGTCTTCTAACATTGATACGTTATTAAATCTTAGAGTGCCACGCTCGACATTCGTCACATCATTTCTGTGCCTTTGAGCCAATTGCAGACATAGAGTCCAGATACCAGTGGATAAGTTTCCTGGCGTCCAAGCGGTCTTTACCTATATTCGATCAGCTCGCAAGCATAGAATCATTAAACCGACACAGAGCCCCTAGCAAGATGCCCATAAGCATTAAAAGTCGCATTCTTGTTATATCGGACACGCATGGATCTAAACCAAAGCCAAAAAACAAAAACAGTCCTAGTACTGAGGATGAACTAAACCAGGAAGATGTTGCGGCTGTCATCACGGGCTGGAGAGATCCTTTGCCAGAAGCAGATGTTGTCGTTCACTGCGGGGATCTCACGAAGCGCACGACGGTCCCTGAATTTGAAAAGACCTTCTCTGTTCTGCGATCTATCAAAGCACCTCTGAAGTTGGCCATTGCGGGCAATCACGATACTGCACTTGATGACAACTATTGGATCAACAAGTTCGGTGGGCCAAGGGAAACACTGGACAAGGTCAAGGAAATTGTTCGGGAAGCTGAGAAAGACGGTGTCAAGTATTTGACAGAAGGTGCCCACGAGTTTACCTTGGCAAATGGCGCATCGCTGAAGGTATACGCAAGTCCCTGGACTCCTGCATACGGCGGATGGGCTTTCCAGTACAAAAACGGTCATAATTTTGATATTCCTCCGGGGATGGATGTGGCATTAACTCATGGTCCCCCTCGGGGTATTCGCGATTTTGCCGGCATGACGGGTACCCACGCCGGATGTCCAGAGCTCCTTGCAGCCGTCGCCCGCGCAAAACCCAAGATTCACTGCTTTGGGCATATTCATGAAGCATGGGGAAAGCACTACGTAACGTGGGATGGGGATGAAATTGACCAAGATCGGTCACGAGAGGTCGGGCTTAAAGGGCTACGACCGAACAGGGTGACACAGAAGAAAGAGGCGGCCAAACTCATAAGGGCGGACCTTATTGAGATGAGCAAGGAACGAGCTGCGTACATTGACCTGACTCGAGACGACAGTCGCTTGGTTCCAGGCGAACAGACATTGTTTGTCAACGCGGCTATCATGGACATCAGATATCGACCAATCCAACTGCCGTGGCTTATTGATATTGATTTAGAAAAGGCTCAAGTAGGACTCGAGAATTAAAAGAGCAGAACATACATAGATGGAGTATAATCCTCAATGCGTACATCAGGAATAAGAATAAAACTTTCGTATGCTTATTTATTTATTTATTTATTACTAGATGGTACATATCTATTACTACTTTTTCCGTTGCTCTGAACGGTAAGCTTGATGTGATTCTGAAAGACCAAACCCTTGGACGGAACATTATAAATTCCTTAGCAATAACTCCAGCTTCAAAGCTTTCTCGAAATGTTCCATAGTCATGTTGCATTATATACAAACATCCAATATATGGAGGCTCTTACAGAGCAATAGCGGCAGCGATGGCAGCGAGGAGACCCAAGGCAGGGCCAGCAACAGCACCAGCACCAGCGTCAGTAGGAACGCTGCTGGCACCGCCGTTGCCGCCACCAGAAGTTCCAGTGGGTGTGGTGGCACCTCCAGCTCCCTCGGTCGAAGTCTTGGTAACGGTTCCGTTGCCGGGACGAGGAGTAACAGGAGGGATAGGCTTCTCATCGGGGATGCTAGAGAAGATGGCAGGAACACTAGCAGAGCCAGTGATGGAGGTGTCGATGCTGACGGTGACGGAGCCTAGACTCTCGGTAGGAGCGACAGTGGTGGAACCGGCACCAGCGGTGGCGGCGTAGGCCTTGCAGGCGTCAACGGCAGCCTGCTGAGCCTTGAGAAGATCCTCGACCTTGCAGGCTTCGGTCAAGCAAGGAGTGATGAGGGGTGCGAGCTTGGTTTGGAACGAAGACTCGCATTGGCATGCGGTATCGTCGAGCTCGCAGCCGGCCTTGGGGATGTATTCCTGAAGACATTTGAGCTGTCGAGGGTCAGTCAATGCCCATGTTCCATGTTAACGCCGAATGTGGATGCGGTCTGACTTACAGCACACTGGGGCTGACCACTGAGGTCCTGAGCGGCAACGAGGCCAGCAGCAGCGAGGAAAAAAGCAGCCTTCATTTTGGTTGAGGTATGTGGATTTGATCCGGTGTGTTACTGAAACGATTGGTATATGAAAGGCGAGCAAGCTTGGAGTGATCTGAAAGCAATAAGAGTGACAGACTTCAAACGAAAGCGGGTTGACAGGAAATACCAAGAGACAAGACATGAACCAGGGAGGTCAGCTTTGCCTCTTTATACTTATACATGGCACCTATCGAGAAGTATCGAATTGGACTGGGCTTGACTGGACTGGACTGGAATAGCAGACGCAAGCTAAGTTCCGAAGCCTCCATGCCTTGCCTGATCTAGGTAAAGAGTGGCTGGTCTACGAATACAGGCTATTGATGGATTGATTGATTCGATACTTTTTTAGTCGTTTTTTTGCCCCTAGACGTGACTGGACTGAACCCCTGGCAGCTTTGCCCATGGTTAAACCTTACCATAGTACTTATGGGACTTTGGGCCAACCAATCCAAGTATTCCCTACACCCCAGACGCCGGGCAGCTCTCCAGATTTTTAATGGCCTGTCAATCATGATATTCCATCTGTTAATGGGTACTTGCTGTAGCATTCTAGCAACTCCCGGAATTGCCAGGTATCATAGTCGGACGGTTCAGTAACTCTATTCTATCACATCGCCTCTTTGCAGACGCAATCTTGTGTTCGGAACTGCTGCTCGGGACATGTTTTGAGTTTTGAATTTTAACTTAAGTTACTTTAGACTGTACCGTAATCTCCATCATCATCAAAACAACTAACTCAGTAACTAGCTCAGGTTCTATGCCCTTCTCTCTTGTGCCGGTTGCCGTTTCGGGGGCTGCGCCATGGCGTTTCTTGGTATGCACGTATTGCAGATGCATCTGCATTGAATGTTTTAACAGGAGGGGGGGAGGCTGAGAGATTCATTGCCCCGGACAACCTCACAAAAACATTGACTGAACAAGTCATCTTGTAGTAACCTTAATTGCAGAGTCAAGAAGCCACTGTCCGTTTGGTTTGTTTATTCTTCGATTGCCTTGACTGAACCAACGGATAGCCGCCGCAATAAGTTAGAGAATGGAGGATCAAGCGCCACGGTTTCTTCAGCTAGGCGCACTCAACTCAGCCACTGCAAAAACGGTAGACAGGTAGCGAGGACCCGATATCAGCAAAGGTTGGAAGTGGCAGTAAGCTTAACTACAATTGCATTGAATCTATGCGGTAAACTCAGTTGATACTCTCTACTGTATGTAGTAGCTAGGTAGCTAATCGCTCTCCCTCTGCAACTACCAACGTCAGCTTATACCCCTCCTCTCTCCCTGCATGCGTATGCGTCGTGATGTATAGGTAGCAAAGCCCCCAACATATACAGACACTTACGCGTCAAAGTCCCTCACTAGGACTCTTACGGCTCGAGGTGTGCCTACTGCTCTGAGGAATTGCCCCCCTCTCTCTTAAGGCCTCCCCATTCTGAGTTCCCCTATGAAGATCGAGGATAGGCTCAGGCTATTCTTGTGCTATTGGTGGAAGTCAATTTCCAGTTTGGGGAGGTGATTGTGTCTTGCTGAGATCGACAAAGTAAAGTGCAACACCACGAAACACAACAAAGAAATTCTTCAAAACCAATTGTGTCTTTTTGGGCGGCTGTTCCTTTGTACGTTATGGCTAGACTTTGGGCCTTTAACGTCATGATATGTACATGTGCAGCGTCGGATCAGCACTGCATCCAAAGTGCATTTCGTATCCAGAGTAACATCCAATACAGACATGATCTAGATGGTCTACTTTGGTAGTCAGTGTGACATATTTGACGCTCCATGTCCTATGCAATATACGGTCTCTACATAGCTGTCCAACGGTTGTCATTTGCCCCAGATCACAACATAGTACAGATACATACAAACCGTGACCACGTAATCAATGGTAATAGTGCCGCCATATTCGCACCCAGCAGTTCTCTCTCATCCTACGTGTTGGGGGGCAAAGCTTGGTCTAGCGCTAAGATTTTGCCAAGATTCTTCCCTACAATACTTGAATTGGCATGGTAGTTGCTTGTGCAACGAGCCTCCAAAAACGGAAAGTTGACGCTGCAAGCGTATCTGTATTATCATGGTCGCGACCTTTCTATATAAAATTTCAAACCCGATGTATGCTGTCTATAGTCGAATTCCATCATGTCATGAATCATCGTCCCACCGAGGCCGATTCATGATGATAGGTCTTGCTGCATCCCATGGCCCTCGTATTTCGTTCTTGTACTTCTGAAGCCCGATCAGCCACCAGCTGCAGCCTCCTGTACCCAGTATAGCAATGACTACTCCAACGATCATGCCCACCAGCCCACTCTTCCACGGCCATTTATCTGTGCCTCTGGTATCGCCCAGTATAAGACCAACGCCAAAACTCGCTCCCAGCACCAGTAAAATAGCCGAGAGTATGTGGAAGCGCCAGCTGCGGTGCCGTACATAGCGTCGGAACACTGGAAATAATCCAAACACCTGGATGCTAAAAAGAGTCAGACTAAACACCTGTTTGGTGGAAGGCAGCCGGCTGGCCAGTACAGTCGATGCCATCAGAGCAGCGTTGGTAGACAAGGATGCCGGGAATTTTGCGCCCACGCCACCTGAGTAGTCGAAGAAAAATATGTTGATTGCAAGAAGCCAGAAGGACATAGCCCAAATGCTATCGCTCGATGTTGATCGTGTAAGTGATTTGAGTATTGGACTGAGTCCAAGCAGTGTGCAATAAATAAGGATCGCAGATTTGATAGTCTCCATCCTCTGTCTATACCTGTTCTCTTCGGGCAAGAGCGGAGGGGGTAGTTCAGGTAAATGTTCCTGGCTCGCTCGGGGAGTGTGGGCGACACCACTGACTAACGACGTATTCGACGCCGACTTGGCTCGATGCATCGCAGTGGGCGCATGTAGGTTGGTCGTCGAGCTCGCCGCCGAAGGGCTAGTAGATGGTGCGGCAGTGGATGGCGCCGATTCGATCCGGAGCGGAGTTGGACGCCGGATACTGCCTGTACGGGTCGGCCGTCTCAAGCTGCCAGTGCGGCCGGCCCTTCCCATCACATTCGCCGCCACTCCTAGACTCGGGTCGTCGGGTTCCTCGATTTCAGATAGCCAACGCTCCCACAAGATCCATCCCACGAACGTCGCGAAGCTACTCCAGCTTGTGACAGCCACAGGAGACACACGCTCCTGGTTTATACCAACAAAACATACAACGAATATGATGACGGAGCATACATGCTGCAATATGACGGTAGAATCAGCGACAAGGGGCCAGAAGTCGTACGGCTTGAGACGAGGGTTGCGCTGGAGGTTTTCGAGAAAAGTCGCTTGGTCGGTGTAGTTATCGGGATCTTGAAGATAGGTATTTAGCTGGCACTGTCGCCTCGATAGCATCAGATATATACATACACGACTGCTTCACCCACATCAGCTTTTTCCATGGACGTTTACGTCTTCGGCTGCGGCCTCGTGGGCCTCTGGGAGGTGAGACGAAGGCATCGTCAGGGGAAAGATGTGAACGGCCAAACCCATGAAGGGTGGAACGGTCTAACGATGGGAATGGCGTCTCGTCGTCGGTGGGAGATGGCATTCTATCGAGAAGGCATTGGAGGCGTCTGGGGTGTCGACTTGGAGTTGTACCACGATCTGGAGCTGAATTGGGGCTCTGGTGCGAAGTTGGGAATTGCACCTGAGATTGGCAATGATGCCAATTGACATTGACAGTTGTCGTTAGTGGGTCAGTGTCATTAAGGGCTAGTGGGCTTGGAGATCGTGCTGTAGCGTTTCCCATCATGGAATGGATCGGATGGATTGATCTAAGCGCGTCCCGCTGCAAGTAGTAGGCAACTAAAAACTCCGCTCGGACATATGATATATGACGGGATGTACCTTCTTTGATTATATCACCTTCACATTTGTGGGATGTTGGTGATAGCGCGAGAGTGTTTTCTCACTGCATGCTGTTAAGTAGGTAGGCAGGAATGGCCTGCATACATACAACCTACCTCGGTAGGAGGTTGAGGTAAGAAACAGAACCTGCTAGCTCACGAGTGGGGAAGGTGCCCGTGGGGCACTAACTTTCATCGTACAGCTTCCTTTTTGGACCGCAGAAGCCTTTATCTGCAGGTAGTTGGCCAAGTAAGCATTTACTTTCTTTCTTACTCTTCTCACTTCAATATCACCTTCATATTATACTATGCGCAGTAACATACACGTATCTGGCTACAGTGATGGTGTTCCCTTTCCCAATCAACACTGCCCGGATACAACAGTTCCATACATATGCAGTGAACGATTTGGCTCAGCTGTTTAACTACCCTACACTACTAACACACACTTTAGTCCTTCACAAGACAATCCAGCCCAACGAGAAACACAGCATCTCTGGCGGTTACACCCGAGAGCTCTTACAGGATTGGGTACCGGAAGTGATCATATCGCTACTATGCAGATGCATATGCACACCGATGTTTCAAACCCAGCCGCCCGACAATAAATCCATCAGCCATTCTGATATCGAGCGCACCATCGCCCTCCCCTCCATTTTGCCTATCTCATTCCAACCAAGAAGATGGCTTCTCATGATTCATAATAATCACTGTAGGCACGCAGGATGCAAGCCTATCTTTCTGTCACACTAATACGACCACAGGTGCATCTGGACTGGACAACCCTCGGACGTTCAACCCAGTTCCCGATCTTGACAGGTCCAGTTTGGAGAAAACGTGGTCTCGGGACCCAGATCAGCCGCACAGCTGTACCTGCTGATATGTCTTTACCCACGAGATTGATCATCATGATGGGAAATCATGAGCATCGAAACAATTCCAAAGTTGTTACTGCCTAGGGGTCAGATCTCGCTGCCAATCACATACTGACTTGGGCAAATGGGTTCAGGTTTCCGTCCCAGAACCATTCTATTGGCACCAATCGCGTGCTACCTACAGACTCCACACGGGGTTACCCGATATCCCTTGCAGACCCAAGCCCTCCCGCCTCACTTTAAGTACCCAAACCCCCGGGTCCAATCTTCAGTAGGTATTCCAAGTCCGAGTAACGATAATGATTGTTGTACATAGGTCGGTAATGACACAGAGAAGACATTCTAGCCACCATGCTACTGGTACAGCCCAATAAGCATGGTTAAAAATTACACGGGTTAGCGAGTCATGTTCACTTCTCTTCCCATGCATACTGAGCTGAACGCAAACACCTTCGGGTTCGCTTGCAGACCCACGTTCCCGGATAACCGTTACTTAGACCCATACTGGACAATCGACAGCCCTAGTGCGATACTGTCTTGTACAGTACAGTATCATTCGCGGTCGCCTGTCAATGTGACAGCGACTGTACCCTGTATTGGTTTACAACCTGATGTTCCCCGGCTTAGCAAGTCGGCCTCGCCCGCCAGGTTTTGACGCGTGACTGGGATGTTCTGTTACAGTTCAAATCGCATCAGGAATCAAGACAGCTCATCAATACTAGCTTCGGATTAGCGAGGTGTCTTGAGTCTTGAACCGCGTGTTTTGTCAACTGCTCTGCTGACTGCACGACTCTCGCTAGATATGATACTATCCATAATGTTCAACACGGTTCGGAAAGAAAAGAAGGTTGGAGAGGGTCTTTGACAAGATCACAGACGACCGGGAAAAAGGGCCGGCGCGCTGCGGCGCTGGCTAGCTTTGCTTTTTACAAGACAGGCAGGCGAACGAGAAGCGCGAAATGCTCGATAAAGTGTGATCGTCCACTAGACGTCTTGCACCATCTGCGGCTCACCCTGGTCTCATCACCAATCTCTCCCTTGGAGAGCTGTCTTATTGGTAGGCTGACCGAGGGAGCCAAACCCACCATGCATTATGCTGCTATCGAACCGCTTTAAGGCGGTGTCGGTGAGCCATCCCGGTTTTGGTAGACAGTGACATTGTACAAGCATCAGGTCCGACGATGGCTTCACGGGGATCAACTATTTTTCCCGCCCCGGATATGCCGCAAACGGTCATGGTCCCCCCAACATGTAAGTATGACACCGTTTCCGTCTGTCCTCGTGAGAGCCCCTGCGCTGGGATTTGGCACTATATACCCGACGTGGGTGGGATCAACCCGCTGCTCGTACCTAGGTCTGTACCTCTTGGTTGGTTATAAACCTCGATGATCTCTGTCAAGCTGTCTTCTCTGGAGGCCGTATACTCCGTTCGCCATGGTAAACATGTCATCACCTTTGGTATATGAGTCTCAGACTGTACCCTCTTCAGATCTGTCAACTTCATCCAGGATCAGCTTCACTTCTTTGCCTCCTGAACTTCGCCTGAAGATATGGTCGCGGGCCAATGAGCCTCGCATCGTTTTATACGGTGATTTAGTCCAAGGGAATGGGTCATGTCCGTTACCTGCTGTTACACAAATCAATGCTGAAGCGCGAGATGAAACTCGACTAGGGTATGAGCCAATAGGCCGCGGATCATTCTTGGATTTTTCTAAGGATATTCTTGTTTGTGACCATAAGATCTCGGACCAAGCAACAGACCAGTATTTAGATGAACTTGCGCCCCGCGTCAGACGGATGGCCTTCTGGGATTGCTTCCCCGACGATGGTCGGGTGCAGGTCCCTCATCACTACTCCGTTTACCTGTCTGTATGCTACAACCAACGGGGAGACTTTGGGAGAATCGAATTTGACAGATTTTGGTTCCCCAATCTGGATGAACTATGGATTGTGAAAGTGGGAGAAATCGACCCACGCTGGCAGATCCCAGTGAACATGCAAGCGACATACGAATCTCGTCTTAAAGAGCTGGCGAAGCAATTCAGATACTGGGTGGAGGATGAGATCATCGAGATGGCACCCCTGGATCTCAACGACCCCGAAGCGCATGCTGTTCTTTACGAAGGCCGCTGCGGGAAAGAAGATTGTCATGAACTCAACCAAGGACGCACGAAAATGGTATCCAAGGTTGTCTTTCTTGATGGAAAATACAAGGCTCCTGACGATGGCCAGAAATGGGTACGAATATTTCCCTGGAGGGCGAATGCGGAGACCGGGGATGAATTGCATGCGAATGGGTTGAGGTGGGTTGTCATTGAGAGGATCTTAACCTTCAACCTATATCGCGAAGCCTGGAGCGAAGCTGGGAGGGAAATCAGACGGCAGAGACGGCTGAGTTGAAAGAGGGAACTGAGTGAAGGCAATATTCTCCGGCAGGCAACTGCACTCGAAGGATCTGACCACCTAAAGACAATGGCAGGCGGTAGCTGTGAAACTGGCGGATGGGAGAGCAGTAGAGATGAGACGTAGGAGCGAGCTCAAGACGAACCAAAATATCTCGCTTTTCACAAACGGACTAAACGTCCAGGATACGCCGCGCAGATCAGAGGATCATTGTACAAGGTTCCAATACGGCGGCAGTACATTAGTACCCAGATACTTATTTCGAGGCATACCAAGGTATGTTGTTCTTATTATTTAATAGATACTTGATGATTCGGTTATGAATGCTAAAACAGTGTAGTTGAGTATAATGTACGTGCCATGCATTTCGAGGACGTAAATAGCGAGCCTGGTTTGAACGAACAAATGCCAACAAACTCTAGGGGCGCGTCTTTATATTGTGAAGTTAAGAGAGGAGATGAGCTGGAAGAGAATGCACTGCTGGCATAACGAATAGCATTAAGTATGAGGCCTGCAGAGCTGAGTTGGGGAATAGACAAAATGCGCGACCTCTGGGCACTCGAACACCTGAGAGATTATTGGCACCGGTTTCTGTCGTGCAGAGCATTTGACATTTATGGCCGGGCGGTTCTAAACATACAACTTGGGCTATAGTAGTCAACGAACGGGGTTTCTATATCGTCTATCTTTGCAGATACTCCAACGTTATAATAACAAAGACATATGTCACAAATACCCTACAAAACATCCAGCCGATTTACATGAATTGATGCTCATGCAAAAATATTACATCATGTTCCTCCGGTCACTTCGTCTCAAACTCGAAGCCCTTGACCACTCTCCTGCTGATTTCCTCAATCTGTTACCAAGACTAATGCTGGCGGCGGAAAATCCCTGCATTCGCGAAGGAATAACAGCCTCAACTCTTTCCCAGTCGCGAGTCACCTTTGCTTCCTCATCACTGTCTTCCATAGCAGGGCCAGGCAGCATCATCAAATGCCTTTGCCCTTTGAGCATAGCCCCCTGCAGCGCTGCCCATGATTCGACTTGACCATCTGCAGCCTCCTCCGCGCAATTGCATTCATCACCAGCGGGGCATTGCGTTTCGCCGGCAGCATGCCATTCTGCCAGACATGCCTCATGACTGGCACAGCCGCAGGCTAGGCAAGGGGGAAACAAAGCATCCACGGGCTCAAGACAATACACGCATGTGAGCTGACTCTGGGTCTGATGGCAGCGATCACATGTCCCCACAGCGCCACCAACCTTCGAGTCACTAGACGTGTACCGAAGAGGCTCCAATTGGATCTCATGTATACGACACACGCCTGTGACATCCAAACCACGACCCGATGCAAGCAAAGCTTGAAGTTGATCCTTCTTGCCCATGGCAATGGGAGAAGAATTGGCGTGGTTACCATGACTCTTGCCATTCGTGCCATCGTGACCAGTGGCTGGATCGTGGAAATTGTCATCTTTATGTCCACCAGTCATGTCCTCCTTGAGCGAGTTGAACTTCATAATCTCAAGTCGAGCGAGGGGTTGATTCCACATCTGCAGCATCTCGGCATACGCGTATCGGTAGCGAGCATGAACATCTGCCTGACTGGACTCGAGCAATGGTATGTTCAACCAGCCGTCATCGTCAAAAGCTGTTTGATCCTCCATAGTAACAGATATCTTTGTAGGGACGAGAGACAGGAAATCATCCTTTCGAAAATCATCATCATCCAATGAGGCTCTGCCGCCATTCGAGTCCATTGCAGTAGAGGCACTCCATGTGACATTTCCCGGAGCCAAACTGCTGAGATACGTTTCAGCAGGGCTTGGTTTCTTTCTTCCATGGTTCGGGGGAGAAGACGAGCCCACTCCTGCAAATGAACGTGGTAGATTAGCAGCGAAAGCAGATGCCAACCCGGAGTTTGCTCGATTCAGGAAACGAGTGTTGGGGGATGTTGAAACGCTAGGAGGTGCCTCGAAGTCCCCAAGATATCCCTTGAATCTGTTTGGCGGTGTTTCTCCGCAAGAGTAGGAATTTGATGCCGCGTCTCCTGCCCACATGCCATCATCGGATGCTTGTGATCCTGCATAGTGGACAGGCGTATGTACTGTCATTGGTGTGGTGATAGCCGAGTTTGTATAACTACGACCGCCAATGTTCCATAGCGAAGCATCTGTTGGAAAGTAGTCCAGAGAGAATGCTGGTGCCTTCATAGGAAGTGGGGTCTCAGGTTGTGGCAAATGTGACTCAAAATATGCTACACTGTCAGTCGCAGAAGATTCACTAAATATGCAAGAAAGCATTGCTAACATTTGAATGTCTGCAATCCTTTCAAAGTATGCAAACAGATCCATGATAAAATCGCGGGCCAAAGGATGCTTGCCCCATTTCACTCTGCCGGACAAGGCGCCTTCATGTCTATCCCAAAATGAGTCGAGGAGGGAAGTGTTGGCATTGCATCTCGAGACCACATCGTGAGCAATCACCAAGATAGAGTCACGGCGTTGGTTGTGTGCGAGAATTTCAAGCGGCACACCTTTGTTCAATAACAGCGCAAGGTATCGCCAGACATCAACGAGATCACGAGCGTTATACTTTTCAGCGACCTTTGCATTGTGCTCACACACTTCAGCTCCGTCTCCAAATATCGCGTACTCGCGCGCAAACTCTTCCTTCGAGGGGAGAAGAGCACGGAAATCATGTATCGATATGAGGTTCTTTGGCCTACCAGGCCGGCGGCGACTTGTTCCAGTACCAGTACCAGTGCCAACTCCCGTGCCGCCGCCACTGGACCGTATTGATCTGTCCTCGCTCCAAGTTTTCCTAAATTGACGACTTGGGTGATACCAGAGGCTTATTTTGTGCATTGACGTAGACTCTGAATCGCTCGAAGAAGAGGAGGAAGAGGAAGATCCCGAGGCAGAGGAGTCGGAGTCCCCACTGGATGCAGATGTGTCTTCTGCCATGAATCGCTGCCGGGGACTGAGGTCGTGCGCGATTCGGCCAAAACCAGCAAAGAAAGGTTCCCCCTTTGGACGCTCCCTGTAAGCATCCATTGTAGTTGTAAACAAAGCTCTTGCCTTTTCCTCTTTTGAAGGGAAGAAACAAATCAGCCGTCCATTGTGCGAAAATCTAGCACCGCACGTTCTAGGTGGCGGTGGCACGATAGTCCTGTTTGGGGGTGCAAGAGTGGTATCAAATTCGTTGTGCGGTGGGAGTTCTTGAGACATGGATGCTGAACCGCCCGCGGGTATGTCTTCGTCGGACTCGCTTGAGCTCTCATCAGCCAGACCATCAAGCTCATCATCAAGGTCTCGAACGTTCTTGAAGAAGGTTGTACTGCTCTCAAGATCAACCTCCCCTAGGAGGTAGGTAAAAGCAACCTCGAGGCAGTTTTGTTTTCTTTGCAAAAACTGTTCCGCTAGTTGATGGATTTCACGATCGATCTTCTTATGAGTTTCTGCAGGCATGAAAGACGACCTTTCGACAAAGAACTTGGGCGCCTTGGTCTTGGGGTAACCGACTGGAATATCAATGCGAACCTTGACGAAAATAGTGTCTCCGTCGGTCCCCCATGGTCCATTCAAGGAAGCATTAAGGGTCATGTTGTCCATGTTGATATTGTCCCATTTCACTTTAGGAAGCTGATGGCTAATGCGCAAAAGTTCTTCTTGGATAGTGTCGGGCTCAGCCCACTCGTCGTCAGGATACCCGTGGCCAAAAATACCCGAGTCTTTTGACAGGTGTCGCTTGACGCTTGTTGATGCCTTTCTCTTGGTCATAGCAATTCCCTTCATCCATCCTATCTGTGATTGGTTACGGTCGACGGCCTTTCCTGGAACTTTGGCCTTCATCGAAGGGCCTCGCCATGCCACCGCCGCACGATGACTCTGGGTCGTTCCTGATCGCATGCCCAACGTTAGGGCGCTTTGTTTGTGATAATTGGTACCAGGGCGGTGATCGCTCATGGTGGCAGATTTTCGATCACGGTCTGTTGTCTCGTCCACCGTACGGAACGTCTTATATGTAGCACCCTTTCGCGTGAGGCTAATAGCTGGATCCGCTGGTATGCCTCGCTTGTGTCCAATAGCAGCGAAGGTCTTGGGTTCAATACATTGTAGCTTGAGCTCGTTATCTGTGCCCCAGGAGACAAGTTGGAATTCGCGATTATCTTTGCCGTCATCGGTTATACCGCCACGGCACCTCCACAGAAACTCCTTGGCTTTATGATCTCCGTGGCCAGGCCAAACATCGATCGGCTCGGTTGTCAACTTTGATTCCAGATCAAACCGAGTATCGTATAGATAGAGATCACCTGGTTCGTTTTGGGGTATGGCCAAAAGACCGTGTCCAAAGGGAGTGTGGCGAGCTCTCCACACTGGAAAGCCAGTTTCAATGGTGTGCTGTAGAGGTTCCTCTGCAGTGTAATCCCAGAAGTTTATTCTCTTATCGATGGAACAAGAAACAATAGATTTAGGGTCTGATCGGTTCCAATCCAGACCGTAAATCTTGGATTTGTGAGCCTTGATAGATTTAAGAGGCTCGGAAGAGCGGCGTTCGTCCCAAATATGCAACCACCGATCATGGGCTGAAGCAAGTATGTGAGATGCTTGGCGATTGTACTTGACTTGTGATGCACCAGCAGTCCAATCACAGAAGGTCAGAACAGGCTGGCGTGGCCTTCGGAGATCCCATGCGTGGATATAGCCATCTACTGAGCAAGTTGACAGGAGGTCGGGATGATGAGCAGACCAGTTGACATCGGTGATGGCACGGCTGTGGCCCTGTAACGAGTGCTCTATCGCACCCGAGCTGGAGTCCTCTCTGCGATTCAGATTCCATACAAGAGCACGATGATTAGCGGCCGAGACAATCCAGTAATCGCGAGCAGCGAACGGAGACCATTGAACATCCACGACAAGCCAAGGAAGACCGTGAGTTCTCAGTCGCCGAGGAGGGCTATAGGGCGAGTCAAGATCTATTATTGCCAGTCCGTCAGGCCTGTCTGATGTCAGCTGCGTGTGCGTGCATAAACAATTATCTTACAACTTACGAAGCCAATGCGACATCTCGGCCAGCAGGGGAGATAGTGGCTGAACCTACCAAACCATCAACGTGAATAGTACCATCTGATTCGAAGCTCTCGCTATCATATGCCGACTTGATGACCTTACCCTTCTTAGGGGCATCGGCGAGCTGGTCGAATGACGGCATGGTGATGGGTCTTTGGAGAAGTTATCACGACGTTCCTCATGTCATAACTCGTATGAGGCAGGAATGGAGTATACGGCGTTCTGCCACTAAAGAGCTTCTGATCATGTCATTATCCGTGAGAGCCAGAGGATCCTAAGGAGTTCCAAAACCAGAAAGGGTCCTATTGCAGACTGTTGTGAATGCGCAACTGTGTATACTCGTGGAGGTATTGTTCATGAAGTTGGTCAGTGAAGCTCGCGTTCAAGTGGTTGTTGGAAGGAGATGGTCAAAGCGCGTTGCGACGTCGCACAAGTACCACCCTTGCTGGCTGAAGTGCGAATGTACATCCCCCGCCATGATTAATTGGTCCTAATCTAGCACCTGACAAAAGAGTAACATTCCTATATCGGGCACATGTCGCGGGACTCTTTTCAGGTTTGTATGACACAGAGCCTGACGGGAAATATTGTACCAGAAGATATGAGGCAGTAGGTACTGAATTATCTGACACCATTTTCTCCAGCCCTTGTTTTAAATACATTACCCCGGGCTTGATATTTGTTAGCCTCTTTAAGCGTTGCACCAGTCTTGTGTTTGTGTTTTGTATTTCATTCGTCGGGTTGAACTCTGCAGCCAACTATAACCCCTCCATTTCACTTGATCCCTTCTATCTAGAAGTACCTACTACCTATTATCGGCCTGCCCCGCCATAACCTAATAGCAGATACCTTAGTACCAGGTAGTCTAAGTGCCCGCCTTATTTCAAGGATTCAACTTCATCTTGACCACGACCCTTCACTTGTTACAGACACAAAGACTACGATACCACGACACGATACAGTACGAAACCCCACCGACGTCTGAACTCGCGCATACCTGCAATACCCTACACACACAACCTAGCTTGTATTAGTATTCCAAATGGCTCTTCCAAAGCGCATTATTAAAGAAACCGAACGGCTCATGGCCGAGCCGTAGGTCATCCATTCCCGTCTTGCGCCCTCAAATCGCATCCTAACACCACCCCCGATGTAGAGTTCCAGGAATTAGTGCCGTCCCTCACGAAGACAACCTCCGCTACTTCGACGTCCAAATCCACGGCCCTGCTCAGTCTCCGTATGAGGGTAGGCTCTTCGTCGATACAGATCATGTCGTTCAACTCTGACCATATGTTTAGGCGGTGTCTTCAACCTTGAGCTCTTTCTACCCGACGACTACCCGATGACACCTCCCAAGATCCGATTCCTTACCAAGATCTTCCATCCCAACGTCGACAAACTTGGTCGCATCTGCCTTGACGTCCTCAAGAGTGGGTTTCATGTCGAGTCATAATGCTCAGAGACAACCCAGCTGACAAATGTTCCAGACAACTGGTCTCCCGCCCTTCAGATCCGAACTATCCTTCTCTCGATCCAGGCTCTTCTCGGTGCCCCTAACCCAGACGATCCCCTCGCTGCCGATGTTGCCAAGAGTTGGAAGGAGGATGAACAGGCGGCTATCGCAACTGCTAAGGAGTGGACTGCCCAGTATGCGAAGCCTTGAAGGAAGCATAAAGCAACAAGAAATAAGCAAAAAAAAGAATCAAGACTTAGGCAATTTCGCACGGCCAAGTTAAGAGTACAAATGCTGGAGTTCGGGGCCAAATGATGTCTTGTGGAGAATTTCCCATCGACTTTTGGCTGGATACGAGAGCACTTGCAGGTTTGCGCTTGGCGTTGTTGTGTAGAACTGAGAGTTTCATTTGTCCAGAACAACACAATGATTTTGATGATATCATGACCAACAGGTCAGTTTGTTAGCAAGATGTGATCAGCTTCTAAAATTTATCTGCTAGCAACGTGTTCAGCGTATATATACTTTGCAGATGCCTGGTATTGATTGATCTGATATCTATTTTTTCAAGGCTACTGGCTCTGGCTTTCCAGTCACGAAGAGATAAGCCACTCTAGGCCTTCCATCATGCGCTTCTCGCATTCCAAAGCATTGTCCAAGTGGGGAGCTTTCAGCCAGAAAGTATGTGGCCATCCAGCCTCAACCTGCACTTTGACTTCGACTCCTGCCTCTCTGAGGAGCATCCCGTAACAAAGACCGTCTGAGTAAAGAGTGTCATTGGAGGTGAGCTGGATCCATGTTCGAGGATGGTCCTTCAACTCCGCCGCTGTAGCCTCCAGGGGCAGTTTCTCAAGACCATCCCTTGGCACATCCCGATTTAGATATCCATTCAGAGATGTGATGAAAGTAGGAGATACACTTGTGTGATATGGCCGTAGTTTCTTGGGCACAAACTCTTCGCCACTAGCTCTATCAGCTGTAACAGGGCACCTCAAAAGCAGGCCGTGAACAGATCCTCGAATAACCGTTTGAGCTACTGCAGATGCCATCTGCCCACCACTTGAGCTCCCAGCAACAATTGTTTTCGCAGATGGATCTCTCAGCGTCTTGAAAGCATCCAGGCAATCTGAGAGACATATCTCGGCTCGGTTCTGGGGCAGCAAGCGATAGCCCACCGAGTATAGACGGACCTTGGCTACCCGTGATTTGATGATATGCCGGCATGAAAGCTCTTCACTGTCCGCCTCGCCAACTTTCAGGCCTCCGCCATGAAAGTAAATTACAATGACCTCAGTCTCGTGGTTCTCGTTCTCATCGAGTTCCAGCTGAAGGATGGGAATTGGATGGCCATCCACAGATGAGGGCACTGTAAACTCCTTCTTAATGACACCCTGAGATAAGTCGTGATCTCGGGCACCAGGCGCTGTCAGCTGCTCGTAAATCTCGCGGCATTCTCGAGCATAGACCGGTTGTCTTTCTTTGATGGAATTGAATGTCCGAGGAGGGCCTCTCTTACTGACTTCCTCCTCATGTTCCAACCAAGCGGGATTCAGCTGAGGAGCTATTTTAAAGACATAGCTCTCGAGCTCGGGGTCAGGAAAGCTCATTGTATCGATTGGATCAGCCGAAACTTTATGATCAAATCGTTAACATCAATCGGGTACAGTTACAAGAGGCATATTGTGATCTAAGTAATACCCATGCCACGACATTCAGGCTAAAGCAGTGAACTACCACACGTGACTCAAATCATTTGAAAAGAGACTACCAGTAGACATCTTGAACAAATGTTATAAGAGACTCTGAGTACCTATCTTATATTGAACCGTTGGATGAACTATTTACCGAAGTACTCCGATTTCTGGTACGGCATTATTAGAGCAACTAGCACGATCATCTACGAGACAGCTATTTTATATTACTGTTTCGACCTCTATTCCACCTCTACCTCATCAAGATTGCATCGCATATTTGAAAAGATGGAGGGAATCTAAACCTCACTGTCTTTTTGGCACGCATAGTTGACATATAATGGTGTATCAGAACAAAATATCCCACTCTGTAGGGTAGATTACTTGTGTAAGTAGAAAGGCACGAAACAATAAACATCCATTACACAACACGAGTCATAGCATGCAAAATGCTATTTTATTGCTGTTTTCAACTGTTGGACGACTGTAAACACTCAGGTAAAATAACAAGAAGAGCTGTCAGTTATAGAGGATGCATTGACACAACATTTCATGAATACATAAATTACAGCTCGCATCGCACTTCACAATAAGATCTGGTTTTTAGTCCAGTCAAGTCCTATCAATTTCATAAGATTGCTCGCTATGTATTCGTCTCTTATTGATCTTCACGAGGTGAAACACAAATGTAGGTAACAAAAGCATTGGAATGAATTAACTTTTCACTTGACAATACTCATGGCGAAGTGCAACACTACTCTAGGCATTGAACATATTCTCAACACTATGCTACTTCCAGACACCAGTCCAAACCGGTCTCGTTTGGAGAATAAGATATTATGAAAGCACAGAGGAAATTTTGTAGATATTTGGGTATGAGGAAAACATGGGTTCAATCTCCAGTTCTCTCGTATCTACAATGCTAGAGTACATAACGCGAAGGCGGAAAGGGAACGTTGCAATTCGTCTAAACCATAGCCAAATCGCCGAACTTCTCCTGCAGTGGGTGTCAGTACTGTCATACATACCATAACCTGGACAACGTACCTTGTAGCCTGGCACCATCCATCGTCCCTTGGAAACGAGCTGGTCGGTCTTCTCGTCGATGGACTTCTCGGCAGCAGCAACCTCGTCCTGTATAATGTGAGAATCGATCCAATAGTCTCGAACATGGTGATACGTACAACAGTGAGGTCCTCGAATGGTCGGGCCTCCTCGATGTTCTTGAGGGTAGCGGCGAGATCCTTGAGCTCGAGGTCGACGGCCTGCTTAGTGGCCTCGGCGTTCTTGACGGCCTCAGCCTCGAAGGCGTCGATGGCCTTCAGCTGTCGGCTGACATCGTAGGTAACGGGCTTGAAGGCGTTGAATCGCTTCTCGATCTCATCGACGATAGCCTGGTTCTTGAGGACGGATCGGTACTGGGAGAAGTCGACAGTGGTGGGCTGCTCGTGGAGCTGCTGGACCTTGCGGCGGACGTCCTCGTTGCGCTTCTTGAAGGCCTGCAGGGAGGCAACGGTCTGACCACGGAGACCGAGGGAGCTGGTGACCTTGGTCCAGTCAAGCTTGAGAGCTGCGCTTCGCTGTCGGAGAAGGGGAAAATTAGCTCATGGCATCGTGAGACGTAGAGGCGCGGGTTCGTGACCGGGGAGAAAACTCGACAGTATCTGCGATCAGTCACACGCGCCAATTGATGAATTGAACTTACAGTCGCCATTTTGAGGAAGGTTGCGATGTCGAGAGGGCGGAGAGGATGATCTTGATTTGATTGTTTGATGACTTTGCCGAACTTCCAGGGAACTACCGGGCGCTAGCAAGTCACGTGCTACGACGTTGAATATCCGGCGGGCAGCGTTTTCGGACCCCTCATTGATGACAGAGAGCTTATTAGGTTGAAGTTCATAAAACAGAGAATCGATTGATAGATACAATAATAAACGGCAAAGATAGTGGTGGTTTCTACATAGTCATGTCCGGAGCATGGTAGCATCAATAGGCAGGTTATCGATCATGTGTGAAATTGGTTTCAGATCTCAAGGTATATAAAAAGTGTCATAAAAACAGTCACCGTTCTTGGGGTATCAAAAATGTGATATCACGCATACAATGGCAAAAGTAATAGTTGACGGATGTGGGTTATTTCCCTTTGATTTTTTTCCGTTGTTTGACATCAACTCCATTCCGCAGGGTACAGTTCACCCAGAACTAAGACAGAGCCCAATGTTCGTCCCATGCACATGCTTTTGTGGAAGATCGTCCGGTCAAAAACTCATGCCTAGATACTTAGGGCCATGATGGAATTGACAATATCGTTGTCGTTCTCCTTCAATGCCTTGACGGCCTTGTTGCGGCTGACGTTGGCTTGAGTCATGACAAGCTCGATGTCCTTATCCTCGAGTCCGGAGGCATCAACCTCCTCCTCGTCATCCTCCTCCTCGTCGTCCTCATCGTCCTTGTCCTCCTTCTTGTCATCAGCCTCGGCAGCCTTGCTAGGCTCGCCGTGGTTGTGGCCAGAGTGGTCCTCAGCGTTCTGGGAGGCGAGCTGGGCAGCAGCAGCTTGTTGAGCAGCGGCGTTAACGTCCTCAATCTTAGCCTCACCGAAGACACTAAATCGAAGGTCAGAAGGGAGTCGCCAGATGTATATGTGAAACCAGCTTACATGTAGGTGTTGCTGTTGGGGGACTTGTAAACCTCAGGGCTGTTGATGACGAAGAGGATCTGGAGCACGCCGGTTAGTATGGCTCCTCATTTTACCCCTCCTATGTCCCTCCAGGATTCATCGTCACTCACGTTCTTGGGTCGGCGGAGAGTGACACGGGTGATGCCAGGGATGCGGGTGAGGTGCAGCTTCTCGAGGGCCTTGCGAGCCTTCTTCTCGTTGCGGTTGTGGATCACAGTAGAACCAGCGGGGAGACCCTCGCCGACCTCCTCAACATCAGACTCGTCGCTGGAGTCCTCGTGCTCCTGAACGACGGTCTTCTTGGGCTCCTCGTCGGGAAGTTCTTCAACGCGGGGGTTCGACATTTTGGCGACTGGTGCGGGCACAGATGTTAGTAACTCTAGCTAACAGCAATTCTCTTCTGGCGAAATCTTTGTGGCTTAAAAATGCTCCCGGAACCGCAAAAATCGAGAGCCAAATGACACGATTAACAGGACCGCAGCTGCGTACTTACTTGTGTTTCTGGTCCCAGATACGTCTGTTTGCTGGCCTATTCTCTCACGTCGTCGTTTTGTGATGGGGATCTCGCACAGCGATAATTCTAGGGCTTGCTTGGTGGGAGTGGAACTAAGCGTATTAGGTAATCAAACTTTGCATCGTTACTCCTCAGATCCCCTCCAGATTCAGAGTGACGGAAAATATTGGACGTCGGGGCGAGTGGTACTGCCATGTAATTAATTAAGGTTTATATGGGGATATCAAGCAATTGGGAAAACAAGACAGTCAGGCAGATGCAAGCACGGCGGAGATTAGGGGGTATTCATTTCATTTTTATTTTGGCTACACTTCACAATGAATCCATGTTCTTTTTGGTGCTCCTCATGCTTTGAATTCAGTTGATCTCAGAATTTCCGTATTGACGCCGTTCATCTTGAAGATGAAATGTGGCATACAGCCTTCCAGAACGGAGCGAAAAGAGAATCCAGCAGCCTCTATACAGCCGTGATTGTGTTTCGTACCCTGTTCCGTGCCACTTGATCTAAACCCGACTTTCAAGCACCTCCCGTGACTCCAGCTAAATAACCCATTTATGCGGAGGCCTTGACCTTGGCCAGAGCCTTGCGCTCCTCGAATCGTCGCTGCTTCTTGAGTCGGAGAACCTGGAAACGCTCGAAGTCGGTAAGAGCCTTCCTTCGCTCAATCTGGTCCCGCTTCTTGGCCCAGTTGGTCTGCTCCCACTTGGAGTCGATCTCGGACTTCTCCCAGAGCTTTCGGACGGCACCAGTTCGGGAACCGCGGTTCAAGCCCTCAACGATGAGAGAGGAGAGGAGAACCTTGTTGAGGGGAACGGCTTGTCGAGGAGTAGCGAGGGCAGCGTTCGCGGAAGGACCGTCGACGAGAATCTATGGCGCGGTCAATATCGATTGTTGCTGGAATCAATCAAAGCAGGAAAAACCTACTCGCTTGTGGTCGATGATCTCGACGATCGTGGCCAGGCGGCCAGCGAAGGGGTGGTCGCCGTTGATAACAACGACTCGGCCAACCTCAACGAGGCGCCAGTTCGAACCCTCAATGACTGCGTCGCCCATTGTGACGGTGATCTATGTAGCGGTCGATTAGTCGGAAATGTTCAAAAAGTCGCGGGCGCAGTGTCTATTCGGATTCAACTGCGATCGTAGGAGTCGAGATTCATACCAGTTGTCGATTATGCTGTCCCGTTAGTTGGTTGTTTGCTGGAGCCGCGGACCTTGAAATCGCTAATGACTTTTTGATGGTGGGCAGAAAAAGAACCTGTGCGTGCCTGCCCTAACTTTCGGTCTAATCATTCGGACTAATATTTCGCCGATCGGCAAAAGCGAACGAAGTACCCGGCAACGGTGCACGGGCCAGACTGTGAGAACTTCATAAGAAAATTTCTGGTCGAGTTAAAGTCTTTTGCAGACAAGTTCCCTTCTTTTATGATTAAAGAACTAGAGAGAGCATAGCGACAACAACCAAGTATTGTCGAGCGCATCAAGGTAAGCTTTTTTCTTTCCTCTTTTAACATTGTCTGTCGCTTCAAGATGAGGTAATTTGCGATTGATTCTGTTTGATGGCTCTCTTTCGCCGGAGTAGCTAAATCGGGCGGATAACTGATATTCAATTCTTACATATTCTGAAAGCAAACACATGTTTCTTATTTTAGTCTTACACACTCTGTCACGCTACACAGACTAACATAGACAATAGTGATACACTCGGTACCAGTGCCTTTGATTGTCGGAATGTTTGCTATCCCAGAGCAGACTTCGCTTTTCTCCTTATTAGTTAGATATATATTTATATATATGAATGTGAATGACGAATGTAACATGTCAAACAAACATCTTGGAATTCGAATTAGATTTTGTGATATTCATTGTGTTCTTGAATCTTGGCAATTAATACAGATTCAAAGAAGGCGATCCTGTAATCTTGATCATGCCCGTTCAACGATGGATCACAGTAAAATGGTTCAGATGTGGCTTCAATTATTGTTCATTAATTCGTCCCTTCCGCATCATCTGCCTGCAACGAAGCGGCCGTGATCTATCTTTTATTACAATTAAGCCTTGCCCTTACGCTTCAACTCCTCTTCCTCCTCAGCCTGCAGCTCAGCATCGACCTTGGCGCCCTTGGAAGGCTCATTACCGTGAGCGCGAGCCTTGCGACTGATGTTAGAATGGATGCCATGTCACGGCCAGGGTTCGATTGGACTTACAGGCAGGGTAGGGTCCTTCTTTAATTGGGCAGTCTCGAGATCGTCACCAGACTCGGACTTCTGCTCCTCAGCAGCGAGTCGGTTGGCGATGGATCGCTCATCCTCTGCGAATTTATTAATATCAGTTTATTTGACCTTTGCGTTTAGAACTTACTAGAGTCGAGGTTGTTGTGAGAGTTCTCTTTGCCCTCATGGTAAGGGTTAGATTCTTGGGCCTTGCGCTCGTCCTCAGAGATGTTTCTCTGGTCACCAGCCTCGTAGACGCCACGGTTACCAACGTTAGAGTAGCCAGACATGATGAATGTGTTTGTGTGTTTTTTGTTGATGAAAGGGGTGTAGAGTTGAAGGAATGAAATGCAGTGTGTATGAGAGAGAAGCTTTGAGTCGACTGCGAGACCTTTTTGTAGTTCACACTTGCGACGATGAATCGCTGCTGCCATGGTCATAAACGCCTTCTCCACAACCTGACTTCATAGAATACGTCATTATAAGAGTGCTTAGTTACAACAACAAAAGAAAACGTATTTGGTCACAGCACATACGTCATAAGCAAAAGACAGAGATTTAGCTCTTTCTTTAGGGTTCTGCAACATATGTTTGTTGTGGTCGATCGTCCAGTAGTACCTAGTGCATGCGGTTCTGCACAGCTTGGCGAGGTCGCTTTCCCCTGATCGTCCTCAACAGATAGGTAGTAATGAACAGGCACGTGAGAATTGATATTCCTATGTTAACACTACATAACGCTTCTGGGTACTGGCAAGACTACCTGCCCGTTGCTTTCTTTTCGATTTTCTACACGATTCTGTCACCAAAGTCCTTTTTGCTCACCTTATGGAAGCAGGGGTTATTTGAGCAACACGAGCGCAGATACTCCTGTGCGAAGTACCTAGGTACAACGAGATGGCGATGTCATTTTTCTATTAACAAAGTTTGTTTTATACCGGAGCCATATGATGTATTACGCAAGTGTGCTTAAGTACCTAGTACGGATCTTCTATATTCGCTCGACTCCTCTGGTATACTCGTTTTAGTATTGATCTTGATCGGATGATACTGACACGATAAAGGCCGGCGCGATTTACAGTTCGGGACCTATACGAACGACACCGGAAAGGTTATACTGGCCTTCTGTGCATTGTAGATCTTTCAAGTATTATGTTGTCCATTTGATAGTCCATATTTAGTTGTCAACATACAGCTGTTGTGAGCCCAATTGACACCTCCAACTATAACATCTTACTATTTATTACATCGGATATGATACAAATTAATCCAGCAAGGTACTTCTTATCTAGTACTTTCTGGTGTCAAATTCAGGACGCCAGGAACTCAATCTGTAGAAGTATAAGAGACGAAATTATTTGGTCAGCTTATGATCCCATCTTAGACGACATCCCTGGGCCGTTTATTTCTGCACTCTTAAGCTTGAGGGTTACCAAAACAGACTGCCAGCTGCCAAGCCGGAGATAGCAAGGCGGTAGTGGGGGTCGTGCACGGATCATGTAAACACCGAGCCATTAAGTCATCATGGATTTCGGTGTGACAAGCTCCATGAAGCTATACCAAATCGGAGCTCTAACGTGAACCTCACTTGAACAATCGTGATTTCTGTTTTACCGTCCCTTGACAAACATCTCACAGAATCAAACTGGCAAAATGTTTCGCTTTGTAAGTTTGAAGTCCGAGAGTCATAACCGTAATGGCTTACAACCAATAGCACAAGACACTCGATATCGTGACGGTCTTTCACAAGGCCAGCTCTCCGGCATCCGTGAGAGTCGCGAACCTTCTGAAGCAGGTCTCTGCCAACGCATCTTCCGGCGCCACTCTTGACCAGGCAAGCGATCATTCTGCTCAGACCGCCCCTATCCGAGAAGAGTTTGAACTCAACATCACCGAAGATCCCCCAACAGACGACCAAGTTAAGACGATCTTGGAATATGTTGGCAACAGCGGCATTCCCAAGGTAATCAACGGCGCAAACACCGAGAAGGATGCTCTCAAGAAGTTCAAGGAAAGTAAGGAGAACTTCATTCGACCAGTGGTATGTAAAACGAATGTTCCTGCGGCGGCACTTGTTGGCTAACGACATCACCAGGTTGTAGACTGGAACAACGGCAAGGCCATTGCTGGGGATAACGAGTCTGAGATCCTCAAGCTTCTCAAACAACAGAAGTAGCGGCCCCGTTCGGGAGAAACCCAAAACTCTACCTAACATGCGCTCCCCTCTGTATATACCTATGTTACCAATGATCGAGAGAATCTAATGACGACTCACGTTGACAATTGCTCTTGAATGAAAATGAACACGAGACGGTAGCACGAATAAACCTAATCTTAGCAGATCTTAAAATTTCTAGGTCTTTGAATACAGCCCTAAGTATGTGGGTAGTAATGCTGTTTCTCTCAATCAAAAGGCACAAAGCTTTGGTATCCGTTATGATCGGGTGAGTACCTTAATCACGGCAGGGAACAAGAGTCAACACCACCCGATTGAATCGCATTGTTCTTGAATCAAGCTAGGGGGAAGAATCTGAGGGATGAATGAAAGTGGGCTTGAGGCGCAAACGACGCATTGCTTGCTGGCGACGGGTCGAGGTGGTTAACTGCAGCGGGAAACAGCACGCACCCATCTTCAGCTTACAACTGACTTGGCCGATTGTGCTCTTTGTGTAAATGAGACACTACCAAAGTTGCCAAGAGGTCAAATTTCATCCATTTTTTCCCCTTTCCAAGTCAAAGTTAAACTACTCTGCCTGGGTAACTTGGGGTACCAACCAGGCAGCCTAGAAAAGAAAACTAACACACTTTACACCAAGGAGCCTGAGCTGATATCAGAGTTCCATTAGTATTGAAATGTACTTTATGGAACGAATTTATGTGATCATTTCTGGTACCAAGCTTTGGGGTGCGTGTTATTTACTGACCCGTCTAGGTAGGTAGGTAGGCAGAGTGACCACCCATCAACAGAGAGCCGTCGGATTGCCTCTCTTGGGGCTTTTGCAACTTGCATTCTTCAAAGCACGCACAATCAAGACCAGGCCGAAGGAATCCCATTTCCTTAGTCACCTGACGACACCAGCCGGCAGTTCTAGTCTTCGGAAGTTAATGCCAGTGCAGTGCCAGTGAACGCGAGGGCAGGGCAGCAGATTGCAGCCTAAAGTTTTGTCTGAACTTCTCTTAACCTTCATCCTACCTTGTTTTATTAAATTCCCTTCCAGTCTTCAAAATTTCCCTCCTCCCTCATCCCTCATCCGCTTTTTTTAGGGCTTTCTTATATCGCATTACTGTGTGTTGAATCCGGGAAGGAACGGTCTGCACCCCTTACTCTATCTCCGACACCACCACTTCTGCAATCATCTGGAATTAACTCACTTGATTTACCAGTTCAGCGCTCTAGTAAAAAGGTAAGTATCACACTCTCCGGCATGTTTTGATTTCGTCAGAGACGCTTCACCTCATCGCCTTCAGGAGCACGACCAAGACCACACTACAGCATACACATACACGCCTTGATATGATATAGCTAATCCATTTTGACCACCGTTTGCTAATAAAGTCTCATAGGAAGCAACATGGCTCAAACTCATCCCACTTCTAGGGATGGCCTACCACCACCGGGGCCACCGACACCGTCACGGAAGGTCCTAGACCCAAACCGGGTTCATGGAAGTCAGCAGCCGCCTAACCTGCGTGACGCCTTCAGCGATTTCTATCCCAACGGTCTTCCTAATTTCTACAAAATGCTTCAGACCCCGGGTGCCCAGGGTGTTCCACAGACGTACCTCGAAGACTATCTTCCTGTGGGATTTTACAAGAACCCTCCCCCTGAAGCTGGAGCCATCTTCTCTACAGAGAATGGAGCACGGCCTTTTCGTCGAATGGAGCAACTTATGCCCCAACGTCGCATCCATCTCTGGAACAAGGACGAAATTCAGTCTGTTTGCAACTCGCTGCGCAGACTCTATTGGGATCACATGAAATCTATGCAGAAACCTTACTGCTGGGATGACCTATGGTCATATTTCGATACCTTCGATCTCTACAACTATGGAGCGATGAATCTTTGGAATGTTGTGAATCATCTCTTCGACGAGAACAAAATGATCGCTATGGATGTGAAAAAGGTAGCTGCCATTGAAGCCGGCCATTGGGCCGACCAATGGTTGTTCCACGAGTTGAATTGCCAAAAACTCCAACAGTGGGATGAAACCAAAGGTCCTATTGTCTCACTTCTCACTCAGGACGACTGGCAATCGATCGGCAACATTGATGCTCCTGATATGTCGCTTGTCGAAAGCGCCCTCAAACATCGTCGCTCCTTGCTACTTTCACCCGAAAAGCTAAAGCCCGATGCGAACACGAAGCCGAATCATCTGATGAAATCTTGTGAAGAAGATAGTCTTGAAAATTGGCTTGGTATGTACAAATCACTGGCCAGGCCATACACAATCTGAAGCTAACGAGAACACAGCTGGCCAACGCATCTTTGGACTCTCAGGTCTTCCGCATCCTCCAGGGTCAACCTCTCACCACGCTTCACCAACCTGCAGGAATGCTTCTGCCCCAATCTTTGTACAAAACGGCAAACACTACTATCAGCCGTCACCTGGGCAGCATGCACCCAGTGCAGTAGAAGCCCTGCACCAGTCTGCCGCTGCCGCCGCCGGACCTGTCTGTCATGGTAACAATAAGACACCCCTCCCGGGACAAACTGAAATGAGCAGTTCTGTAGGTCGGGAAACCCTTCAAGTGTCACCTGCAACTAGGTGCAAATCTACCGAACCTTCCTACACTGTGCCCTCCCCACCACAGGACAATGAAGAAAACGGCCAAACAATTTCTAACCCCCCAATAAGCGGGAAGAAGATGTCGTTTGAGAAACGCGGTGATCCCAAGGACTTTGACGCACAAACCCCGACGAAATCTGGGCGGCGAGGCCGTGGGAACCCTCGAGCAAATCAAGGAGCTCGCAAGTCCACAGTCACAGCATCACTGCCAACATCAGCTGTAATGGAATTTTCAACCCTAGCTATTTCCGAAAAGAAGGACAACGGTGACGCAGAAAAAACTACTTCCGAACCTTCTCTCGATGACCCGAACGCTGTTTAGCAACCAGCTCAGGCTACTTCGAGCCCTTCAAAGGAGGACCCCAGCAGTCGGAATAGCAAGCAAAGAGACACGGAGTCACGAACTGACGTCTGCAAAGACTTTAACACGAGCCAGCGACCAAAACAATCTTCAGCTTGTTCAATTCCCTACGAACAAAAGAGTATACAGCAGCCATTCAGCGATGCGAGCAACTTCAACCGCTCACAAAGACCTGACCCAAGTCTCCATAGCAACCTTGGGCCTGGCGTTTATGCAGGGACGGCAATGCTCTCAGGTCAGACACACAATCCTCTGGGAATCACGTTCCATCCTGCTGGAACATTTAATCACGTTGCTCAAGGGGGTAATCCTATTCCCCAAGAGAATACTGGAGCCTCAAATGGCTTGGGTTATCGCCATGTAAGCATGCAACAACCATCTCTTCATGCTAAGGGATTTGCTGCCAATAGAAACCGGAATCCCAGCAATTCTTCCCGCCTGGATCGGTACGAGTCGAACGATAACCGATGGTATCAGAACACCGAGAACTTCAACAATGCGAACTCGAGCTTCGGTCGTGGGGGCTATCAGCGCGGCGGGCGCAAAGGAGCAGGCCGTCGAGGTGGCCATAACCAACGAAACGTCACAGCACCTTTCACTCAACCACATGCCTATTCTGACTCTGTCCAGAAGATGCGCGATGGAGGGTCATGGAAGGCCAAATGGCGCCGAGAAGGTTCAGAACCAATACAGGTGACATGCCAGAACGTTCAGGATGGCATTACCCTCAAGGATTATGTCCCTTGCTCCTGTCAGATATGCGAAGCTCGTAATCGCTCTGTGTTCGTCGCTGCGGAAGCTTATCATGAAATTTCAACAATGGACATGCAGTCAAGGATCAGGTTTGGTTTGTCTGAACGATTTGGATTTGTGGAGGGTGTATTCCCAGTAACCTCGAAGGAGCCAGGACGCTTCGTGGTCCGGTAGGTCGAAGCTTTCACACGTTAAGCAAATAATCTTTACCAACTGACTACTATCAGGTTTGCCAACCCCTCTTCTGTTTCTGAAGCGCTGACAATGGGTGGTGGAAACATGCCGGAACACGCTCTATCGATCATCATCTCTCCGGCTACGCGTTCCAAATGGATGCCCCCCCAACAAGCACCGACTCGAGTGGCCCTTGGTCAAGCTACAGAACAAAAGTCCTCTGTGCCATTCGCTTCATATCTTTTTGGTTCTGTCGTGCCTAGCAGTGCTCAAGGCGTTCCAACGTCTCACCACATTCCACCTGGGATGCTCCATCCATCTGTAGCAAACCCAGCCAATACTCAAATTTGGTCCAAGAGCGGTGGGCAACAAGCTTACTCTGCATTCACACAATCTCATTTGTTGGACGGGCCATCCGTTGCCTCTCAACCGACAATGAGTCTATCACACTTCGCTCCTGGCACGCGTGGCTGTTTCCCAAACCAAACTTCTGCTTCTCCACATCTGGAGTGTGTCGGTCAACCACCTGACGAGCCCCTACAGACAAAGCAACCTGCGGAGGAAGCGTTGGAAGACATCCATCAAAATGGTCGTCATAATTCCTACAGCCCCAAAAGCGATGGGAACGGGAATGCTGGGATCAAAGCTCGGGTTTCATTACCCAACACCCCATCCAAGGCTTCTCCTAGCACCGAGGAACCACACACAGCACAACCCGCGGCCGCCGAGAAGAACACGGATATTCGAGCCAGCGAAGAAGCTATGGTTTGCCCTTTGGACAACGCAGCATCCGAGCCTGCTAGTAGTACAGTGAGTCACCATCGAGTACCTAGTGCCTTCACCGAGAACGAAATCAAGGAGCGGCGTCAAGCATGGGCAAAAATCCCTATGCCACTGAATCCCCACCGTTCCAGAAACTTTACGCCAACAAAACCCAGCCGTGATGCCATCAAGGATGATGTCAACTTGCGGGTTTCAAGGGGTAACAAATGCGAAGCGTACGTTGCCGAATCTGAAATGTCAACCCCGACCCAGTATGTGACGTTCACTCCTGATACTGGCAGTGTTTATGAGAGATCTCCTGAAAAACCAGAATCTCCACTTCATGCTAAGAAGGATTTATTTGCCCTCAGCTCAACTGGATCGACGAGACAAGAAACGATGGCTGATGAGAGCCTTGACCAGCACCATGCAGCATCACATGTGTCTAATGAGTCTTTTCCAATCGACAAGACTGGATGCCAGAGTACGCCAGATCAAACTATATTTCACAACCCCATCGCACAAGACACTCCACTCCAAGGCTTGGACACAAACCAACGAACAGGCAACGCACAAGGTACTCAGACAAAGGGGAAGGGGAAGGGTCCGAAACCAAAGTCAAAGAAGAAGAAGTCAAAACATAAGATGATGTCTCAAGGTAACGAATCCAACTCTCAATACCTTCAACAAATTCGGAACTCGTCTACTCCCATTGCCTATGCGACATCCCAACCCCTCCGGAACGATTTTGAAGGCGTGCATATAGACCCTTTGTTCACAGCCGTCTCCAACATCCCACCATTTGAACCACTTTCACCTGCGAAACGATGTCATGAGGACCCCGAGCAGCGTTCTACACCCAGTTCTTCCAAGCGAAGTAAGAAGCATGGAAACGCCCAAGAAGTTGTTCTGCAAGCTGAACTCTCAACTCTTGATGAGTCCGATTCACCCAATGAGGACGCACGCGGCCGTAAAGGGTTCAGAATGGGTAGGGGAGGTTCGCTTCGCATGGGCAAGACACGTCGACCCCGTGCTATCATGACTGGCTCAGCACTTACAGAGCAGCCCGCCGACACTCAGACGTCGCCTCCTTCATCAGACTTCGCCTTCCAATGTCAAAACATTTCTTCGTCCACCGACTCACTGAGCTTACACGGTCCTGACAACAGTGCAACGAGTCGGCTGAATCCCAAGGCACAGGAGTTTGTCTCACCATCTAGAGCAACACTTGCTGACAGGCGAATTCCTTCTGGTTCCAACGAAAACAAAACGTTTCGAGGTCCCACATCAGATGACACAACCAATCGCACGCAAAAAGGGGACCAAGCCATTCAGGAATCGTCGACGCTCGGGATCGATTGGGCGGGAGCAACCCCTGTCCATGACTCTATGCACTCTTCGACAGCTACTACTGTCCCAAAACATCGACGAGCTCTCTCGGAAGCGGTCCAGAAAGAGAACCCCGTGAACGATAAAGTGGTTGTGCGTCAGGATCAGTCAAAGACTCCAGGAAAGGGCCCCAAGCGATCAAAGGGTAAAGAAAGAGCCGCTACACTAGGTGCGCGAAAGGAAAAGACCGGGAATGTAGAAGACGCAACTCAAGATTCACCTCAAACACCCAAACAACCAGGTACCAAAACTAGGAAGCCTGGTCTTATTAATGACGATTGGCCGTCTCTTCCAGCGTCTCGGGATCGCGCCCTATCAAAGCCGCAGACACCGCCTATTTGGGGTGTAAAGACGAAGATTAATGGTGATGTAGAACTAGGCTCCCCCGTTACCGAAGGATGAATGGCAGACTTGTCAAGAAAAGGACGAATGATGAAAATATGGGCAGAAATGGGACACACATATGAGGACACAGATGCGCGAATTTCGGTATTGTTCACTTAACTTGACTCGAGGTCAACATCATTATGAAGATTCTCAGGACAAAACAAACGGGGTATGGATTTACGGAACCAGTATTGGATGTGGACAACTTGGATTGTCCACTGCGGTAAAATACTTAATGGGTTTGTGTTGCTGTCATTCATTATGGCGAGGCGACGTAACGCGAATAAATGTACGAGTCGAGAAGAGGACGATAGTACCGTAAGTATGGTACGGTTATCGACTGGTGAATGCTCCCATCAGCTATATTGCTACAGCTTGGTTCAGAATTTGAGTGAGTTCTATTGGTAGCAAGCAACTCATCAAATCAATCATCTGTGTTTGGGAATCTCTATGTGCAGCAAAGTAAGCCGCTCCCGCCAAAAATGGTTGATATGTGAGACGAGAGATTGGTTTGATAGTGATACAATACTAATACTCTCTTTCCGCATGCTGATTTTGACCTTTATCTACATTTCATCGTCGCAGAGCCTCAGGGCTCCCTTGGTTCAATTATCTTTCGCAAACATCAAGCAACAATCGCCTATTGAGCAGGCTGAACTAGGCCAGTGACGGTGTCCTCGATCTCCTTGTCGGATAGCCCTTCGAGAATCTGTGACTTCTCAACACCTCGCTCTGTAAATGCTATGTTAGTATCGCTGCAGTCTCTAGATGTTGTCGTTAGAGCTGCAGATGGCTCGGAGGGAACAAACCGTATCGGGCGAAGACTTTGGGCTGAGTGCCGGCGGCTTCACGAATCAAAATAGGAATGTTGGGGTTGTTGCGCTTCATGGTAGGATACGATCGAGTAAGGAATGATCTGCGTTGGTACGAGTATGGTCAGTCCGGATATTCCTCTAGCTATATGGTCTCTCTTCAAATTTCTTCAACTGCTCGTGTATTCCAATTCCCCCAATTGAGCATTCGCCGTACAGGTTCTCGTGGTCGTTGCTAAAGTGAATAGTTCAAACGTACCGAACAGCCGCACTCTGCTCTGAAGTCTGGCAGAAGAGGAAGCGCACCTCTCGGAGGGATTTCGTGAAGGCGTACTTGGCCGACATGGTGAAGTGAATGGAATTGGGAGGGTGGTTTGTGTCGTTGGACAGCGAAGGAGTCGTCGGGTCGACCTTGAAGTGCTAAGTAATTGCGAGCTTGTGGTTGGCAAGGATCCTCAATGAGGCTCGGACGGAATAAACTGAAGGCGGAGTTGCATAAGAGGTGATGGCGTAGTTATGCACACGTCTAATTGGCATAACATACCTATGCACAGGCTCCGGTGCCGCTGACACATTTCACCCCACGTAGACCCCGGGCACACGATATCTCCGGTTTCCGGGTGTCGCGTTTGGGGCCTTCCCGAAAGAATAGAGAGGATTTAGCTCACCATCCACTAAATCCACAGCCTGGAAAAGTTGTAGGTAGGTGGGTAAAAGTAGGCTATCTCGGGGCGACAGCGACCGACCCTTGCCCCAACGTCTATTCTCAATCAAAGCTTCTTTTGATTGAACCTCGTCTTTTCGACTTGCCTACTTTGCACCTCGTCCCTTCAAGAAGCATCTCCCCTCCACCAAAAGGATAAACGTGTAAGTTACCAATTGAGTTTTCGAATACTAAAGCCATTGCGTCATTTATATTTCGACTGTACTTTTGTCGCAAAGGATTTCGAATATGCGCCAACTTGTCCTGGCTACAAGATTTGATACCTGATGCTCATACATACATATTGATACTCATGTTCAGTAGCAACTATGGCCTCGTCCGCAAACGCCATCTTCCGCGCCGCGCGCCCTCTCTTCCGCCAGGCCACCATTGCTCAGCCTGCTCGTCAGGCTTTCCGCCAGCAGACCTTCCGACAGAACTTCTATCAGGGCAGCGGCCGTCGATGGCAGAGCACCGATGGCGCCCAGCAGCAACAGCAGGGCTGGTTCAAGCGCATGTACGAGAGCGAGGTTGGCTTCAAGACTGTGCATTTCTGGTGAGACAGCATCCGAACCAATATCAGGATTGGATTGTGGAGACGGGTTTTGCTAACATGCGTGGTTCCAGGGCTCCCGTCATGAAGGTTCGTTGACGATGATTACAACCCGCAATATTATGCCTACGAAAGCGGCTTCGCCGAGACAAACTATATAAGCACACATACTGACTTGGTTCGTTGCTTACAGTGGGCTCTTGTCCTTGCCGGTATCTCCGATTTCGCTCGTCCCGCCGAGAAGCTCTCCTTCACCCAGAACCTCGCCCTGACCTGCACCGGTATCATCTGGACTCGCTGGTGCCTAATCATCAAGCCCAAGAACTACCTGTACGTACAATCACTTCTCTAAACCATACAGTCTTTGGCTTACACTCCGCTGCAGCCTTGCTGCTGTCAACTTCTTTCTTGGAATGGTTGGTGTCGTCCAGGTCAGCCGAATTCTCAAGTATGAGTCCGAGAAGAAGAAGGGCCTGCACGGTGTCGTTGAGGACATCAAGGCCGACGCCAAGGAGACCATCCAGGAGGTTAAGCCTTAAACACGCCCCTGGGTTTCAAGACAATGGTCGTAAATTGACGTCTTTATCGAACATATCTTATGGTTTCTGTTCCCATACTATGCAGTATCCCAGGAGGTGCTGGCTGTAGAACTGGATTAGAGCTGGACCCATTTGCTGCTTAAAGAGAGGGTTTCGCAAATTCAAATCCGAGTGTCAGGAGATCTCTCGGAATAGGTAGTTGCTTTTTTACTCGTGTAGATTAAGCACAGTAATGATCTTGCAAGACTAGGGTTAGGTTCAACGAATAAAACATTGACAAGACATGTCCAGTTTCTTGTAATTGTTGAGACGTCTTGCACAAGTCATACAACAGCCAGTCACAGTGACTTGTATTATCCAAAACTATCTTTTCTAGTATTGTTTAGGTATCATTCATGATGGCTTTCATAACACCAGCAGCTTTCTGCACCACCTATGAACGCCCTGCCACAAATATTTCCTTCCGCCATAGATCCCATCATTAGGCTGTAGGGCCATAGAACGTCAAGTGAGAAACCAGAGTTAATATGTACGTGTGCATAGGCAAAGAAAATCCCACTTCTCCTAGCCATCCATCACATACCCGTCATGTGATTGCAGAACAGTCAGTCATGCTTGCTTGTTTCAAGACCCTGTTTCCACGCCAGGTGGATTGTCTCATCAGGACAGATCTTTCATCATAACCATTATATCAGCTGTTTGTTTCTTCCCTCTTACTTCTCCATGTGACCGTCATTCAAAAGCATCTCCAAAACAATTTGTCGACCTGGGAGCTCCGGGTGGGACATGGCAATCTTGACAGTGCCCTTTGATCCTTCGCTGCCCGCGCTTGACGACTGTACATAGCCGTTACTGTGTGACTGCGGGTTTATTGTGCTTCTACCCGTAGGGCCTCGGACGCCGAGGTCCAGAACACGCACATCTCGGCCGGCTATAATTTGACGTAGGCGTCCGTTTTCCGCATTTCGTACCTCAACGTAATCCTCGTTGAAGAGAAGCAGATACTGCCCATACATGGTCGCTCCACGAGCCTTCTTCTGCTTGCCCGTGTACTCCATTATAAGTGTACGGCTGACATCGCCGTGCTTATCCACGTACACCGCACAGTCCTCGTATGTCACAATAAATTCATTCTCGTTGAGTCTGAACATGCCAAGCGGCTTCTGATCCCGAATACGACCGGCAATGTTAGCGATCGCTGGTGCTTTGAGGTCAGGAATTGACATTGGTTGTTTCTTGTCCAGTGTAAGCATTTCAACTCCCTTGGCTGTTGCAACTGCGATATATGTTTGGAAAAGGCTGAGGGAATAGCACTCTGTTGGGAAGAAGAATTCATCGAAATCACGGAACGTTTCTGCGGAACCTCCACTTGTCTTGCGTCCACCAAAGAGTCGCGACTTCTTCTCGGTGGATTTTTGGAAAATGGGCTCAAGAACCTTGAACGAGGTGTGCAGACCTTCCTTGCGCTTGTAAAAAAGAAGCATCCTGTCCTTCATCTTAGCTGTGGCAAAATATGTCACATCTTTAGCCAGCCTTTGCGGCGCTCGTCGGGGGTTGTCGTTAAGGGGGGCCGAGAAGTCGGATACCGGGGCGATCACATCGAGAGGATAGGAAATCAGATTCCTGTCTGCAATGAGCACACAGACTGCGAACTCCTCCAAGACTGCGATTTGAGTCACGCGATTTGCTTGGACCGTCTGAAAAGAGTGTTAGTTATATCAAACAAGGAAAGAGGAGAGTTACGTACCCGTTGCCACCCACGGGGATTCGATGGTTCCGAGATGTAAACACCATAATCGGTCCCAATGGCAATCACAGATTTCCCAAAGGCAGTGAAGCTCGTGGCGCAGTTAACTTGAGCACGGCAGACAGGAGCCACGCCCTGAGCTGGTCCCAAGACACTTTCCAGCTCCTGGATCGCTCGATCCAGGGGAGTACCTTTGACTGGCACACTCGGGTACCTGGCGTATATGGAGGTGTTATCGTAATGGAAAGCAGCATCAGCAAGCACTCGTAATCTGAAAGGTTCTGCGTTCTGAGAGAAGAGAGCCTTGGCATGTCTTGTCTTGGTCTCGATGATCATATTGCACCAATCGGCTCGATCCTTTGCTGATGATGCATACAATGTGTATACTTCATGACCCAAATGTTTGACCTTGAATGGGTACAGAATTCTACCTTCAGCATCATTGGAACCAGTCGGGGTTAATGATGAGCCAAGAGAGGAGTTCGTGGCTGCATGCTCCAACCCAGGTCTGCCGGTGTTGCTCCCTACTTTGTTGAGTTGAGTGGTGGAGGCGGAAGCTGCCGTGGTCCTGCCCAGTGGAGCGGTGATGCCCTTTTGTTTCTGCACCGGCTCGTCATTGACACTCTCCGGGAACAACAGAGGCATTGGAATAGGCTGCGCTGTGTTAGTGACAAATCCATGGAATAGGCCAGCAGGTTTCACATACTTCTTTTGAAACGTCATACTTCTTATCCTTGCCCTCTTTCGGTGTCACTGTCTTCGCCAGGATCATGTAGTGGTCGAAGAGCAAGGCATGCGTATCGACCCATCTCACTCCCTTTGATCCCATTCTCTGTAAATCTCCTTGGAAGATCAGTTCCCGACCAAGATGATCAAGGTTCAATACAGAATGGAAGCCTGGTCTCAGCACAAGCATTCTGTTCAGCTCCATCATTTGGACTCTCTTGTTCTGTTCTGCGACCTTGGCATCGGACTCTAGAGTTACCTGTCGAATTTCCGCGATAGCCTTCGCCAGGTTTGTCTTCTCCTCACTATCGGTGACCATCTTGCCCTCGACACTTTCAAGAAGAAGAGTATAACGCTGCAGACGCTGAATCGGTGCAATCAAGTAATGGGTCCAGTCATGCTTGGATGAGATCTTCTGCTTTTGCATATCATCCAAGAACCTCTTGAAGAGAATGTTACGATCGGCTTCTCTGCGGACTTGATAAACAGCGTTGGGATAAGCTGAGGCATATTCGATATATACCGACCTGGCCTTGCGGATCCATTCTCGGAATAAATCACTGAAGCCGATGATCCAAGGACCCTGCTCTTGTTGCCGGTACTTGAGCTGCGACAGCAAGTGATCTTTATTAATCTCCTGCACTTGATCAAGCTTTCCGAATACCGTATACAAGAACTTATCTCGCTTTTCGGGTTTCAAGATTGGGGGTTGCATCATTCGAAGCTGATCACGGTAATATATGCGGAAAATATCCAGCTGCTTGATATAGTTCTCCTCGCCGGTGACAATTTCGTGGAGGATGTTCTGACGGTCAACTTCCTTCTTTGGCTTCGACTCCCAGTCCGACTTCTGGAGGCCGTAAAACACATGCCATTCATCAGCCGGCTTGGAGTCTTGGGCCAACTCCTCAAGATCGACTTTCTTGAGGGTGCGAGTGCAATGATGCGAGTAGCATCGACCACCGATCTCTTCATCATGCACCTTGGGAGCGTAGCATCCAGAACCTGTTAACTGCCACAGGACTCCAGAGATGCGACCGTTTCCAAACTTGACCCACTCTTCTTCCGGTATAAGCACACCGCGCTCCAACATCGATGACACGACGTGAGTGCTGAGGACCTCGGCGTCTGCTACATTCATCATGGGAATTTTGCTGGTAAACAAGTTGATCAATGCTTCTTCGATTGACTTGCTCCTTAGATCCTGCTCGCCCTCTCCCATCTCGCGGATCCAGGCCTCGAGACCACTGAGCGCCCATGGCTCAGGGCATCTGCGGAAATCGGCTGCATTAAGTTTCGATGGCACGAACTTCTTCTTGCGACCGCTCGGTAGAGTGATTCCATCAAATGCTGCTATCGAACCAGTAGGGGTTTCATATTCGGTGAAAGACTGGTTGGAAGGTACTTGTTGGTGGCCGTGTCTGGCAAGTTTCCTTCGTTCTTCAGCGGCGTCGGTCCTAGAGCGAGCAGGTGTTTGCACTTGGGGCGTGTGGCTGTGTCCGGCCAATGATATGGATCGCTCGGGTTGCGGGTTGTAGGGCTGGCCAGCAGTGTAGTAAGCCTCAGGATTATCCGGCGCACCGAACCGCGAGTCTGTACTACGAGAGTACGCGTGCTGGTACTGTTGGCGGTTGTTGGTCTGGACTGAGAGCATCGAGCTACTGTCGGACCCGGGTCCCGGAATAGCTGGCAGAGGTCGACTGGAGAGCCCTGGATGATAAAACAGATCTTGTAGTTCATCCTTGCTCGGTGACTCTGTTCCGCTTTGTCGAGAACGGAGTGACACACGCTCGTCTTCCTCGTCGAAGCTCAGTCGGTGCTGTGTTGGTGGCTGCAAGCCTCCCGTGCCACCATAGTCCATCTCTGCCGTCTTGAACGCTGGTACACTTTCACCTTGATCATACGCACGATTAAAATAGCCCGGCGTAGGAAGAGGTCGAGCGACATCTTGACCAGACGAGTTGGGCGGCGATGCTACATCTCCACCGTAAGTCAAGGTGCCACCAAAACCACCACCTAGCATTCCCAAATCAACACCGGCGAAATCACTGTCGCTGCTATGGGGTTGCTCTTCAGGGTGGGTAGTCAGTGTGTTCGTCGACATATTCGTGGACAACGAGTTAGTATGGGCGGGCTCCGGGACAGGATCTGCCATGACGGGCATATCCGTGTATCCGAACCCAGTGCTGAAACGTTGCTCGTCAAGTTCAGCTTGTCGCATGGCCATCAAACCGGCCTCTCCATACGCATCGTCATCATCTTCTTCAGGTTCATAAGCGGTTTGACCAGTCCGCGTCGATGTCGTTCGGCTGGCTGTATTGGGGATCGTGGTGGCGCCAGAGTCGAAACGCTGCAGCTGCTGGCCATGGAAGTCGTCGTGATATCGGCCATTTTCGGGCTCCGGAAGTGGACGGTAGCCTTGTCCAGAGCTACCCAATTCAAGCTCCAATTCCTGCATTAGGTTGTCGCTCGTAATTCGTTCATGTCCGGCGCTCCAAGCAAGCTCATCGTCGACGGGCCTGCTCGGCAATGGTGCATTCGTGGGATGCCGCTGCAGCCCGGGTGAAGTTGATCCAGCATTCGAGGGAGAGCCTATAGGTGATGCTTGGGAATTCGAACGGGACGCCCGATTGTAAAGTGAATTGTGCTCATTGGGTGAGTAGTAAGGCCCAACAGGCATCTGCGCTGTAGTAGGGTACGGGGGCTGCGAGGCATTCGAGAATGACGCCCCTCCGTTCGATAATTGACCCGGATATTGACTATAAGACTGGTCGTATCCACTAGTTGACGGGCTCCGTAATGGCTGATCGAACCCAGATGACAAAGCAGGTGAAGCCACCGGTTGCGGGTAACTCCCAGTGGACTGACTGAAGCCAGGGGACGTCTGAGAGTTATAATTTTGGCCATAATTGTTGTATCCTTGGTAGGAGCCTTGCCGTTGAGGGACATTTGTGCTTGCATAAGCAGACGGGTCGTAAGCTTGTGGTGTGTATGAACTGGCATTTGAGGCATAACGCGAGGGAGGCGGAGGCTGGGTCTGACTCTGGTTACGATAGGGGAGGGCGTTGGTAGAGGTCGATCGCGAGAAACCGGAGGACTGCGCAAAGCTTTGAGGGTTGTACGAGTACGTAGGCGTGGGAGGCACATCTTGATACTGGTGTTGGTAGCCGGAGAGCGCGCTGTTGGTGGAACCGTAGCCAGACCGAGCGGCGGAGGGGTTGTTGTTGTTTATGAAGAGCTCGTCCTCGCCAGAGCCGAAGCCGGGAGAGCGGCTGGTGGGTTGCTGGAGGTAGGCAGCATCATCGCCGCCGTTAAAGCTAGCTCGGCGCCCAAGGTCTTCATACGGTGATTGCCGCTGCTGCTGTTGCTGTTGTTGATAGTCTTGATCGCGACCGGCAACCGGGTACCGCACAGGTGGCACATGGCCATATCTCCGCTGGTCATCGCCGCGGAAAGACATGACGACAGGTGTGTTTTGGGTGGGAAAGTAGTGACGAAGGTTGCAGGAATTGTCGTAAGAACAAAAGTCAAGGCCTGTTGGGCTTGGCGTTTCGGGCGTCTACCTCGTATAGGAGGACGTCGAGGGTTGATGAGCGCGGGCGGGTCGCATTGAGGGGTCGAGGTCGACGGTATCAAATATGGTGAGAACTGAGGACGACGCTCAGTGCTGTAGACAAGATTTACAGGAAAGAGGCCGAGAAACGAGCAAGAAAAGAGCGACGAGGTTGTTAAAATCAAAGCGAGGCGGTCGAGTAAGCTTCAGCGGAGAAGATGGATCTCGTTTCGGTGGAGGGAAGGGAGACGATGGCTGGATGTGATGAGCGGAGGGCGCGGGAGGATGGATTGATTAATTGATTAATTGACTGAAAGCGACAGCCCCTCTTACTCAGACGTACGAAGGTAAGGTATGGATGGACTTCTTGGGCTGGGCAGGGTCCTTCAGTTCCACTATCCTGCCTGTCCTGTAGCAGAGATAGAGCTTTGGGCTATTACCTAGGTACGTCCTACGGTGTGAGATGATGGCCCGTGACGTGGGTACTGTGAGGGCAGGTAGGCAGGCAGGTAAGTATCGCAGTCCTGGGGTGACAGGAAGAAAAGGACAATCAATTAAATATTGAAATAACAATCGGTCTCTCACTGCTTGTTGTTCAAGTCCAGTCAGAATTTGGTTAGGTGGTGTCAAGGCAGGGTTTAGCGAGTGATTGTGAGAAAATATCCAATGCGATGATGGATTAAAGACGAGCAAGAGAGCGGCGTAAGATTGATTGACAAGACGTCACCGAGGATCAACCAGGCTTCAAAGGTCCTCATCGGAAAAGCCTTGAGTTGATGTTGCAGTCTGTCTGTTGTTTTAATAAGGTCCCAAGCCACAGTTGATTGATGACAAGATTCAACAAGCGGGCGAGCCTTGACATGGAGCCCGACAAACAGTAACTGTACAGGCCTACTGTCCTTCTAAGTACGGTACTGTACTAGGAATCTTTCAACGATAGACTCCATCCTTTGTTTTCTCGCCTGGGGAACCCTGAACTCGGCCTTGTGCCACCATCATAGGTTAGAGGGCTCGTGCTTATTAACCATGACCCTACATCTACCTATACTAGACAGTACCTACGTACTACCAAGATATGGATCTAAGGACTGTTAAAAGAGTCTGCAACTTAACGGTCCATATTTCAAAACCATCTAGATACTGGCTAGCTGATCAAGCGGTGAACAGAACGGTTCTCCTTCGTGATGCGGAATCTAATACCTTCCTAGCCCGTATGGACGTAGGTTAGGTACGGACTGTGAATTAGTTAATTATAGACATGGACCTCTTGGGCGGCCTCGCTACTTGCCCGCTGTCAGATTAGCGGATGGACCAGCCATACTGTGATGGATGGCTACGTCAGGGATGGCGCAATGTATGAAGGCTTTTCGTATTCGAAGAGGACCTTGGGATTGAGTTAAAAATCCAATAGATGGATATCAAGACTACCTATTTATCGCTTATTAACAACCACAATAAGTATAGGCACCAAATGATATTTCAAAGAACCATTCACCTGTTTTCTCATTGAATTCGACATCTACGGTCCAGATCTATCCTGGCCCAGGACCAAGGTACATACATGCCTCTATACCTCTGCAAATAAATGGTAGTACTACCTACTACACTTGGGACGATAGCTTGATTAACACATGTGAAGCGTTGGATATCCAATCGCAAGGCCTCAGAAACATTCTCCCGCCAAACATGAGGTCTGTTGTAGGGCTGATTTCGTGGTAGGCATGTAAATGATCTTTCCCACACCTAATACTACTACTCATCTGACTGCATGTACTTACGGGTCGATAACTAGGTAGTTGTCAACCCAACCTATTACGGAATGACCGAAGCATGTCAGCCGCCCTGAACCACAGCCCTACTGTACGGTCACAGGTTTAAGGAATTAATGCTTTCCCTCATTCCCAAATAAATGTGAACCCTGCGTTTAGGCTCAGATGATACGGATACCCAAGTAGCCAAGAAGCGAACTTCATCTCGCCATATCCACATCACCCCATGTAATGACGACTTGGCAGTTGGTTTGAACTGCGTCTCTCCACCTGTACATTGGATAAGAGCGGTTTGCTGGGTGAAACCGTTGTAGCCAACTGTAACATTCAAATCTGTGTCAAATTACCGAATCTGCAGGCTGACCTCCTTTCTCAAACATGGTAACACAGCCGTTATTTTATGACCCTCTGTCCTCAAGGTTGACTTAGTTACCCTGGGCTACAAATTCCAGCTATTCTTGTCTACCTAATTGGGTCATGTGAAGTCGAGGGTCTTTCTTTTGTGGATAACAGAACTTTGGTCGGTGGATATTAAAGAGTGCCCAAGTGTTGTAAACGGCAGAACTGTTCAAGCCCAAGGCTGAGTGAGATGTCCTGCTCGATTCAAAGAAAGGCATAGAATTTGAAAAGATAGAAGAATAATACCATCCGATGCGGTTTCTACAAGATAACGATGGTGTCACGTCGAGTCTGCGGGTCCCTCTCTCTTAATGGTGGGGTTTCACAATGATCTCTCCAACGACAGCATGAATCAGTTTCAAGTCATCGAGAGCCTCAAGTCTTGTAACGGAACGCATCAAACTCTTCGAAACTTCGTTTCAAACTCCCCCGAACTGTCTCTTCACAGGCATAATGGCAGACGATACACACCGCAGAATCTGGCAGCCCCTCCACCCCGACATTCGGGACAGTCTGGATCCTCAATACGTCGCCTATCATGAGGCACATTTACAGTATATTGAACCAGACGAGATCAAAGAATGGGATGGCTCAACAAGAACAAAGAAATTATCTCTGCCTCCTGGAGGAACGAAGCCTGTTGCTGTTGGAAGTATCAATGACTATGATGTTGGCAGGTTTAGGGTGAGGGTTTACACACCTACAGGCCAGTGCGATGAGCGAGGCTGGCCTGTCCTCATTTGGTTTCACGGCGGTGGGTGGGCAGTGGGAGGATTAAACAATGGCACAGATCTCTGTTGCTGGGCCTGTGAGAGTATGTCTATTAATGCTTGTCTCGGATACCTATGCAACGCTTACTAGTACTTAGAAGCACGCTGTTTGGTTATCAGCGTCGACTACGGTCTTGCCCCTGAGAATCCATTCCCGGCTGCAGTCGAGGATTCAGTTGATGCTATGAGATGGGTTGCATCTTCTCCGACCGAACTGCAGAACATAGATACTTCTCGTATCGCTATTAGCGGAACTTCATCTGGCGCCAATCTTGCTATTGTCGCTGCTCTCTCTGCATTAGACCCAGAGGTTCCTTTGCCAACAGCTCGACCTTCGCTTCCAAGCATCACATTTAACCCTCCAGTGTCACTCCTACTATTCATACCAGTTGTCGATAACACTGCTACTATTGATGGAGCCTGGAAGCCCAATGCAGAGACTGCCCCTTGGCTCACACCTTCTCGAATGGAATGGTATCGTAAGCTATACTTTACCCAAGACGAACATCGATCAAACTGGGACGCAAGTCCTAATCTAGCCCCAGACGCTCTTCTCAAGAAGTTACCAAAGACATGGATGGCAGTTGCAGAAATGGATCTTCTTGCTCCAGAGGCTTCAGCTTTCAGTCGGAAGTTGGAGGATTTGGGAGTTGATATCGAGACCTTGGTGGTACAAGGTGGGACACATTCTATTCTTTCTCTTCACGGGGTAATAGACCGAGGATACAAGATGATAGAGAACGCAGTCCAACATTTGCAAGAGACGTTTGGCACAGGCTAGGTGTCCAACTCAGCCAAAATATATATAAAATCAGAATACGACCCTATACAACAAAGGTGTGATACCATATCCTGATCTCATCCAAATAAGAGGCCACGAATGACATGTTACCCTCATCAATCCTATAGTGTCATCGTTTCACTCGCAGGTGTTTTTCTGTCATACTCAACCGAGTCCTGGTTAGCAATGATTCTATCCTTTTGACGACGGAATCCCCAAAGTCCTTTTAGACCGCCATCATCCAGATCCAACAGTTCCCGCATACAGATGGCGGGATGAAAGACGTTAAGAGCGACCACGGCAACCACGATCAAGATTCCCTCAAAGCCAACAAACATATACTGATCACCCATGATAGGTCCTTCCCAACCTTTGGATAACTCCGCAACTCGAAAGGCGCTCCGCCAGAGGATACAGAAAGTGGCTAGAGACAGTGCACCAAGGAAGGCCTTGAACCATGGTGAGCTACGAACCTTGACGATTTCAGGACACTGATCGAGGGCTGTATCGCCGAGAGCGCGTCGACGCCGGATCGTTCGAAGGGCAAAGTCAGCTGAACATGCAATGAAGCTGAGAATCGTGACGACCTGGAAGGCGAGACCAGCGATCATGATATTCGACCCGGTATCGGCATTTTTGTGTTGATGAGAAGCAATTGAGGCCATGGCACCTCCCAGGGCTTGGAGCACGAGAGAGATGACATCGCAGGGGATGAACTTGATAAAGGCATGTCAGTCTTGAACTTGGCGACATACCATCGACACTAAACGGAACCAACTCACTATGCGAGTGTAGTACTCTGGAGGGAGTCTCGAGTTCTCGGGCCCAAAAGCCGATACAATCCTCCGAAGGCAGAGGTACACCCCGGCAGCCATGAATGCAGGACCAATAGTCAAGCAGCAAATCTGTACCAGAAAACCATTTTCACTCCAGCGATTCTGCCAGCTCATGATGCGTCCCGCGTAGCCGATAACCTCGCAGATGAGACCGAGTATCAGAGCAATGTTGAAAGCGGTGCCTCTGCGAGTAATGGTCCAAGTGACGATGTAGCCGATCAACGAAGCGGTGAATATGGCAAGGAAGGCGGCGTTGGGAGCGAGGTCAATTCGATACTGGTAGTATCCAGGGACATCTTCGCAGTATGGAGACTTTGGGTTTTTGAAGCAGTAGTAAAAGAGGCCGCCTTGGTCAATCCATGTTTGATTGGCAAGGTCTGGAACGTACGTTGACATGATAACGAATAAACGAAGGAAGTGTGAAGGAGAGAATATTGAAAGTCCGGGGCAAACGTATGCCTGTATTCTGAAGAAGAGGTGAGAAGAGAACAGGTCAGTATTTATGTTTTTGAGTCCAGTTGGTTATTCTTCCGTCTTACATGCTCTCATATCTCAGCCTGAAAACGACTGGTCAAATAAATGTTTTGTGACAACCACTCAAGGGCGAGACAGCCCATGTAAATAGCGCTAGAGTAGCTTTGGCGAAAGAGCGAAGAAGGGACAAGGCAAGGGGTGAGATTTGTCTGAAAGCTTCATCAAGACTGCACATGAGTTCCAACTACATTACTGCTCGAGATCGGCAGTTTGTCCCTTCGCTCCGTCGAAGCGTTGCATGTTTCATTCACTGACTTAATGATCCATCATCTCATAACTAGTAGGCCGCTAAAAGCTTCTGATAAGAAACTATACATGCCACGGGAGGATGCTATCGGGAACCAATTCCGTCGTATTTCGTATTTGAGGTGATACTAGCTAGAGTCAGGCATAGTTGTTCGATATAGGATTCCGCCGGCCCTGATGAACCGGAAAATAGCAGGCTGTTGAAGATATAATTTAGAAACATTCACCAGTCTTCGCCCCAGCTTGGTGTATGTTAGCTCCTTTCAGCCGCAATATGCAATCAGGTCTGTCCCGAGGTAGGGATCATAGAGGATCGCAGTTGACCCACACACCCTTTCCCGCACCATGATCCCTTTCTGGCTTCTGACTGCATATGTGCAGAGAGGAGTTATCAAGACAATAGCTATAATGAGTGTTTCCTTCAATCTGATTCGTGCGTGTTTCATACAATCTCGTTTCTCCATAGAGTTCCGTGTATCAAAAATTCAGGAGACAGTCTCGTGCAACGTGGATTACATAAATCGTGAAAAGACATCGAATGTCATCCTAGATTATTGTAATGTATATCAGTTAAGCTGTTTGATATCATCGCTTCCACAAAAACGAAGGAGAAAAAAGATAAACGTTGTATCAAAAAAGCACGATATGATATAATTCGATCCCCTCTTTTCAGCACCCGCTTCCGCTCGACCACCTACTTGTTCTTTTTCTTCTCCGAGCCGCTTTCTCTTCCAGGGCTGCCTTCGCCATGTGTTCCGCTGGCACCGCTCTTGGTCACTACACCACCGACGGCTCTACTCGCTCCAATGGTGATACCACGACCTTCACGCATGCCGTCCAGGCTGATGTTGCTTCCAATGCTCCCGCTGCGCTTTACCCCAGCTTTGACCCTTGCCGCCATTGGTGTCTGAACACCCTCCTCTAACGACTCTTGGCCTGTAGGGGGTTCGGCAGGTTCGGTCTGAAATGTCGGGGTAGCTGGTGGGTCTTCTATCTTATCAATAGAGTAGTTCACCCTGTGTCGTGTCGTGTTCTTTGGCGATGGGATTGCGGATGGAGTTTCTCTTGCTCGGTGGGGCTGAGGGGCAGGCGCCAGCTGGATGCCGTTCGTCCCTTCAAGGCTTGGGGTAAGAGTCGAAGACTCGCTCTCACTGCCTTGGTGAGCTTGAGCCTGTGCATATGCATACCCCGAACCTAGCAGACTCTCTTGTCGACTGACGTAGTATCGATCGTACTCTTCCTTCGTGTGCTCGGCGTCGGTGAAGCTGTCAAGCGCATCGAAAACGTGCTGGAAGACCTGAGTATCCACGTCTCTTGCCCAGAGGAAGTCGAGATGCTCGTAGTGGGGAATCTCAGTCGCGACAGTCTGAGGTGGAAGCTCCTTCAACATCACCTTAATATCCACCAGTGAGTCACTGCCTCCGTAGACGAGAACAATAGGTGTCTTAATATTCCGAGTCGGATACTTGGCCACCTTGGAGTATTTCCTGGTCGAGGTAACGCTTATTGGCTGGTGGACGTCATCATCGTACATCTGGAAGCATTTGTTTCGGATGATCTGGAACCAATGAACTACACTCTTGGTGCTTGTGAATGAGTACAAATGAGGGTACGCAGCCAACTTCTGACTCGCTGATATGTTGAGAGTTTGCCAGTTGAACAGAAATGACAGCCCCATGTCGATAAGCTTGCTGAAGATGGGCGGGTACAAAATGGTTTCCCACATGGTTGCAGAACTAAGAATAGAGCGGCGACCGAACAGGAGGAACAGAACAGAAGGCGATGCCGTGACAAGCGCGTCGACAATTCCACTAGACAAGCCAGCTGGAGCCATGGCAGGAGCAAGAGCAATGAAGACGTTGACCTGATTGTTGAGCTTGGGATGAATAGCCAAGCTGGCAAAAGCCTGAGCCGTGCCCTGTGAGAAGCCAATGTACGAAAGACTTTCCTGCTGGGTGGTATCGAGGATGTAGCTGATACTGTCTGGGATGTCATGAAAGGCAAATTCGTCAATGGAAAAATCCCAGAAAGCATTAGAAGTTGGAGAGTGGTGAATCGATTTCTTGGAATACTTGTTTCCCCGGTTATTGCCAAACTGTCAGCTGTTAGTTAATGGTGATATTTCGGGTGATAATCGCGTCAATGAGATAGAACTCACCCAAACGTCATATCCCTTTTCAACCAGCTCGAACGGAAGACACCTCTGCTCATCAGTGAGAGATACCCAAACCTCGGAATTCATGAGAAGGCCATGGTGCATGTATATGACTTTCTTCTTCAAACTTGTTGGTCCGTAGTTTACCTTCTGGCCTTCCTCGCCCTTTCTCCACTGGAGTCGATGAAGACCTAGAAGATATCCATCCTTAGTCTGGACAATATGTTCCTCTGCCTCATAACCCCAAATGCGACACAGCTCGACAAAGTCTGCTGCATCTCGAACTGAGGTGGATACCGCTAAACAGCGATGTCAGTCTACAGCCCAAGCTGTCGGGGGAAACACTCACATTTACGTTTACTCTCTGCTCTCCTCCTCGCAGGAGCAGAGAACCTATTGAAGAGCCTCCTAGAAGCCCTGTAAAAAAGCGAGACGAGAAATGGGGCTGCAATTGAATGTTGTAATTAGTAAGGCCCCTACACCGCTTGGAGTCGGTCTGCGACTCACGCAACGCCAACGTCAAGACTCGAATGACTGCCTCGAGGCCGACGAGAATAAATGAGCCCACGAGGGCAAGATACTCATAGCTAAGGCAATTAAAGGTTAGCAAATTCGGTGCATGCAAGGCAGACAAAAGATGTCAGCCTCACTGATCATCAAAGCCACTCAAAGCCAAGGAGATAGGGGGGAAACTTACGGGCGAAGCCTCCCGATAAAGGGAATAGCCATCGCAACAACCTTTATGTAATGATTGTCGCGATGTACGCCTTGTCGCGGCACAGAGTTTTGGTTGCGACAGAGACCAGGGATTGATTAATGGGAGAAAAGAAAAAGAGAAGACAAAGTAAGATGATTAATAAAGGTACGAGTCGAGGTGATGTCACATGTAATTGTTCCTGCAAAGTATAGGTAGGTCAGTAGTAGCTTTCCATCTATACCTACTTTATCAAGCACTGACGTGCACCAGGACCTATCATGACGCCCGGGACTTTAGGTGCCTGCTGAACTTTTTTAGGCGAGATAACAGCATAATACAGGTTTCTTAGGTACTAACCTCCATACTGTTATCTAGGCGAGGTCTTCCAATGGGTCTTGATAACTCGAAACCCGGTGAGCCGTCCCCATCAAGGGCCAAAAAGACGATGTTTTATGTCAAGGAATTACACTGAATCAACCATAACCCCTCCCGACACCCTGCTGAAACAGTTATTACCACCATTGTTGTCGAGCCACGGACGAGACATCCACATGGCTCATGCAGATGTCAGGGTCACAGACTGTAGGATTGGGCGACTGTAGTGGGGCCGCCAACGTTGCGGCTAAGACTTACAGGGACGTAGATCCGGGCAGATTCAGATCCAGATTTTTATAGTACCATCCATGGAACCTGAGTAGTAGAGATGGACAGCATGCCCGAGTTATTCTCTAGATTATCATTAATCACGACTACAAACAGACGAAACACAGGCCTACATAGGTAGGTAGTTGGTCTTAATTAGTGAAATTGTGCGTATGTCTCTCATCTGCTATAATATCGCGGTTTACCAATCCCATTATTCACCACGCTTGCTCCGTTCTTCAGTTAAAAAAAAAGCTCCAATATTCCATGCCTTGCCACGTCATGTCATGCAATGCAATGCAATGCGAAGCGATGCCATGTCAGGCCATGCCATACTGTTCCCGTTCAACATCGCTCATCCTTCCAGAGTACAAGCTACGATATCCTTCCTCTCCTTCCTCTTTTCCATCTCATCATCTTGTCTCGTCTCATCCTCATCTAGCACTGTCGTCTGCCTCCTTCCTACCCACACTTCCTATACCTCAAGCATCTTGGCAGTGCCCTCTCCTTAATCTGTTCCTCTATCGTAGCCAGCTGCCAAGTGTTATTGTAGATTGACTCGACTGTTTGTATAGCCAGAAGTACTGCGGCAACATCCAGGGCGGTTCGAAGTGCGGCTTAAAGTCTTGAGTCTCTTCTCGTTCAGAAAATTTTCAGAGAAGCCGAAAACCGTCAACACTCTTACGAGTATCTTCCGTCAGGGACGATTGACGCCGCAGCACTCGGACGCCACCACGTAATACAAGAAGAGAAGAGAAAAATAAAACCTTTCCAGAAAAACGCACCCCACTACGGGGCCTGAGGAACTGCTCAGTGTTATGAACCGAGCAATTCAGACTTGCGGTTGCTCTTCCAAAAGTCGATAGCTTCCACAACATCATCTCCCTTGTCGTCTTCATGTGCAAACAAAATCTGTGTCCCAAATTAGTATTTTAATGCCGAAATGTAGCGTTGTAAAAAAATACTCACCTCGTGTGTACTGCTATGCAGCATTCGAATGTTCTTGCGAGGAACAATATGCACAGCACCGTTCTCCATATTGCGGAGCTCGATGAAGTTGGGTTCGAACGCAAGGATCCAGGGATAGCTGAGCGCAAAGCTCTGCGGTGTACCCTCCCAATCAATTCGCCATTCCGGTCGAGCCCTCCATCCGTTGCGATTAACAAAGAAGGAGAATTCTGAGTAGTTAAGCAAGAACTCCCCATTAAGTCGTTCAATATGGATCGGCTTGACTCCTTCTTTGCGGGCCACAAAGTCAAGCGAGGTGTCGGCCTGATCAAGCAGTGATTGCGTCTCAAGGGTCTCGAGAGATACAACCTCAAAACCTCGAGCGCAGGCAACACAAAGTTTGGACTTGAGGAAGTGAACGGACGACGACTCGGTGGGAATGTAGAATTCCTTGAACGGCTTAAGTTCATCGTGCCCGCCGCTCATAAACTTGCCTATGCCCTTCTGTTTCTTGGCCTTGGTCATGGCGTCATTAGGCTCAAAGACCTTGATCGTAGTAGATAGGGCAGATGATTTAACACAGCAGACCAGATGTCTACCCAAGCAAATTCCCGTCTTAAAGAAACTGCAATGGCTCTGGATCTTCTTAGGTCTCCTGGACAATGCGGGCTCGTCGGGGTTGAGGGCTGAGACTGGATAAGACTGTAGCGTCTTGTTGGACAAGACCAAAAGAAGTTGGTACTCCTCCAAAATGTCAATCTGAGTGACACTGGCGGTCTCCAAAACGCGGCGTGGAACCTGATCCTTCACCTTGCGATCGGAGAGGTAAACACCGCTGTCTGTACCGTAAAGGAGCTTACGCCCACCATCTGGATCAATGTTAGTCTGATTAAACAAGATTTCATTCTATTATATAGCATGGTGAACCTACCAAATGGCGTAACGCAGTTGACCCGGTTGGTACCAGCAAAAAACCGGCTTGATATGACGGTCGTATTGAAGAAATCGGCTCGGGACCGAAGACGCTCCTGTGCGGTATGAATGAATTCAAGCCATTTTTGGCGTGTCGCCTGGTTCGATGCAAAAAGCGTCAGTTCGTAGCCGGCTTTTCCAAGATGACGGAATGTGATAGGCCAGCCTTCCTTTCTCGCCGGGTCGTTATTGACGTTGTTACGGATCGAGGGTATCAAGCTCGAAGAAGTCCGCTTCATGTTACCGTCCTTCGGAATAACTTCATCCATTTCCTTAATTGCGAGAAGTTCCAAGGGAATGGGTCGACGGTATGCCTTGATTTCTTCGGTCTTGCCTGTTTGCTTAATACGAACCAGAAGAACCGCGTGGTCGAAGAGGAAGGCTGTGATCTCGGCAGGATCGGTGGCTGTCTTCTTGAACTGGCACTTGAAGACCATCTCGCGGCCCTCTTCGGTAAGTCGAAGATCTACCCTTTCATTAGGTCTGAATCGAAGCTGTTCATGGAGCCTTCTGAGATTGAATCGATTCTCGGCCTTTCCGGACTCTGCGTTGACTCTGCCCAGGATGTCTCGAATCATGACCAGGACCTTGGGAATATCCTCCTTATCGGGGTTGTCATCCTCTGTGTACTTCAAGACGTTCTCGAGCAGCAAAGGATAACGAGCCAGACGGGTCGTTGGCTTGGTGAGATAACCGTTCAGCTCCAGCTTTCTCGACTCCTTGCGCCTTTCGATCTCATCCACAAACTTGCCAAAATAAGGGTTCACCGATCTTTCATTCTCAAACTCGAACTTTCCTTCCAACTGTTTGGAACCGTACAAGATGAATGGTTCGAATTGAGGAACATATTCAAGGAAAATATCGCCGATATTGTGTACAATTGGCTCTTTCTGTTGTCGAGTGGTCAAGCCAGAAGCAAATCGGGAACTGACAGTATGAATGCTGGGGTGGTCGATAATGTTGCTGAAGATCGTCTTGACAACCTTTTCACGGCGCTGAACAGGTACTGGTGATGCCTTTGACCGCAAAGGCAAGATCCAAAAGTCTCGTAGATATTCCAAATCCTTGACAAAGTCTCGTTCGGTATAGCAGATCTCTGAAATAACCTCTTGCCTCTTCTTCTCTCGGTCTCCGACCTTTTCGGCAACTTCCTTAGGAACTGAGTTGATCCAAAGCTTCTGCTCGTCAGTCTGGTCGGCTTCGTCGTCGACAGCATTGACGGCATCTTCTTTCCGCAGACCAGGGTTGATCTTCAGATTGAGCCTAGAGACTTGCTCCAGACGTCGTGGGCAGGCGATAGAATAACAGAGCTGATCCCTAGTGCAAGTGGGAGAGTAACATTCAGAAAGGAGGACAAAGACACCATTGACCGCAGGCTTATCTTCTGGCTCATCCATCAGAGTCTCCCTGAACTGGTACATTTCCGATTGTGAGTCTCGTAGACGGTGCTCGTAGGTGACATCGTGAAAGAACTTTTGTGCATCTAGGGCTCGTCCAAGCAACAAAGCCAGGTTACGGTCTGTAGTCCTGATAATGTATGACAGTACGTCCACTGCCTCTGATCCACTGAAGGCATTCTTGTAGGTCAGTTCGTTCTTGGTGCGGTCACCGACAATAATCTTCTTACGGAAGCATTCTCCCACTCGGGAAAGAAGGGCCGGATACACGAGGGGAGGTCGGATCTTGGTCGCCGTCGGGGGTCGTTCGCTCTCAATCGACTTGCTTCTGGTTGGGCGCTGAGTCAAGGTAGATGCATCTGACTCAGAAGGAGTGATGGTTGGCGCTATGGTAGAGGCCATCGACATTGTCCTACCGTGGTCGCCGCCACCATTGGACGAAACCATGCTGGATGTTCGGGTTTGTGCTCCTGGAGCATGAGGCATCGAATTGGGGTAGCCATTGGTGGCTGGCAGCTCTGCTGGTGCCCGCCTGTTAGGTATGACTCGGCCACTCATAGTCTGATGAGCATCCATGCTCTGAGGTTGATAGTTGCCAGTCAAAGACATGGTACGATCCTCATGACGCTCTGGCACAATTCGCCCCTGGGCAGTCGTCCTCGCCGAGTTCTGCTGAGCGTATGGGGCTTGTCGAAGGTGATTCGCAGGGGCCTGTTGGTACGCGCTTGGAGGAGGATGGTACATTGGCTGACGGGGAGCAGAGGCAAGAGATTGCGAGCGATACGGATCATTGTTCATAGCTGGTGCCGGTCCTCCTTGATAGAAGCGCTGAGCTGGCGTCCTAGGACCAGGAGCTTGCTGTGGTGGAGGACCTCTGGGATCCATTCGCGGAGGTGCCGGCCCTCCAGGCCCAGGTCCGGGATATGGACGTCTCGCCTGCTGTTGCTGCTGCATATAATGAGGTGGCATTTGCTGGCCACCGGATGCTGATCGTTGGCTAGGATAATAACCATTTCCCATCATGCTGTTGCTATCCATCGTCCGAGTCCTACCGGCGTTCGGATGGTCACCATAATGACCTGGGGGGGCACGAGGCGGTGGCTGCCTCTGCATACCGGAAGACATGGAGGACATGGTCTGAGTGCGACCAGGGTCCATCATGGACTGAGGCATAGAGGACGACGAAGTCATAGTTTGAGATCGACCGGGAGGGGGAGCCGCGCCGAAGATATTGGAGAAAGCGGCATCTCGTTGACCGTAGTTTTCGTCGCCGTATCCCCTTTGTGGTGGTCGTTGAGGAGCTCCTCGAGGGTCGTAACCGTAGTTGGACATTGTAACGAATACTTTACAAGATGCATGTCAGGAGACAGAGTCGAGGTTTAAAGGGAGACGCTTGATGAAGGGAGTGGATATTACCAGCAGTTTGGTGAGCGCCAGAGGCTGAAAGCTCGTTATCAGGTGTATCGACAGCCAACTTTGACGGATGCGCCGCCGCCGGTCGACGCCAATGCGTCCCCTTAAGCTAGGGGAGTGTTGATGAGGAAACGTGGGCGACAACCGTCCGTTTATGTTGCGCTGTGAGTACCCTCACGGGGTAGCGCCCGCTGATGCAGCTAGAATGACTTTCTGGAAAGGTTCGAGGAGTTGGTTCTGCTCAAGTATCGTGTCGGGGTTTTGCGAGTTTGGGCTCGAGGGGGCGTCGGACAAGGCGGCTGGTTGAGCAAAATGTCAAGCCTAAGGCCTTGGTGCCGAGGTCGTCGACCGATCGAAGAGGGGACGAACGA